>SRPV01000432.1:0-19997 GCA_018360135.1 Claviceps sorghi | reverse complement strand
AAGGAAGAAGGCAAAAAAAAAAAAAAAGAAAAAAGAAAAAAAAAAAAAAGAGGTGATCTGCTGTCACGACGAGGCTGACGACATGGCCCTGGGTTGGGTGATTTTGTTCAGCCTTCAAGTGGAGACCAGACGCCACAGGAGGGTGCCAAAATGTGCCCTCCCGGCGCGGCGGTGCATCGCACGCGTGCTTACCTGTTTTGTCCGCAAGCGCTCAACCATTGGTGAAGTACCTATGTACCAAAGTTCCCAACAGCTCCCGGCAAAAGAGTCGCTTGCCAAAAAAAAAAGAAGAAAAAAGGCCAACGACCCTTTTCCTCCCCCCTCCCCAGCCGGCGCTCGACTCTGGTCACCACGACGAACTCGACAAACTCGACGACCGGGAATTCCCGCCTCCTCAAAACCCGCCTACCCTCCCCAAAGGCGTCCAACAACCCGCTCGATTGCCCATGGCGTCGTCGTTGGCAGGCGCTGCATGCCGTGCATCGGCGCGCGTGGTTGGACGCAGGAGCGTCTGTCGAGGTACGTCTCTGCGACTCTCGCTCCCGACTCGACATGGCACAAGGCCAAGCCGTTTACTAAGATGCTTCTTCTCCGTTTCCCCCAAGGCTTCACCTCGTCGGCACGATGCCTCGCCGCCCAGAACTTTGTCATGCCCGCGCTCTCGCCCACCATGACGGAAGGAAACATTGCCGCCTGGAAGGTCAAGGAGGGCGAGACGTTTAGCGCCGGCGACGTTCTTCTTGAAATCGAGACGGACAAGGCGACCATGGATGTCGAGGCCCAGGAAGACGGCGTCGTCATGAAGATTATGGCCCTGGACGGTGCCAAGGCCGTCCAGGTGGGCGAGCGCATTGCCGTGCTTGCTGAAGCCGGAGACGACATCAAGGCGCTCGAGATTCCAACCCATGAGCCGCCGTCGCAGCAGCAGCAGAGCAGCCGCAGTCATGCCTCGGCCACGGAGCAGGCCGCGGAGCAGGCCGCCTCGGAATCCCACGACAGGCACTCGTCGTCCAACAAGCCCGCGGCTCAGGCCGGCGCCGCCAGCAGCGACGTCTACGAGCAAAGATACCCGCTGATGCCGTCGGTCGAGACCCTGGTACACCGGCACGGCTTGAGCAAGGCCGATCTGAGCAAGATCAAGCCCACCGGTCCCAACGGCCGTCTGCTCAAGGGCGATGTGCTCGCCCACCTCGGCACCATCAACGCCGACGGTCCCGCCGCCCTGTCGTCCATGTTCCAGAAGCTCGCCCACCTGGACCTCAGCAACATCAAGGTCGCCGAGGCGAAGCCGATTGCCTCGGCTGCGCAGATTCCCCAGGCCCAGACGCCCCAGGCCCAGACGGCGGCCCAGGCTCGACCGCCCCCGTCCGAGATCAATCTTGTCGTCTCCCTAGCCAAGGTCGTCGAGGTGCAGCACAGAATCCAGAAAACCCTCGGCGTCTTCATGCCCCTCTCCACCTTTATCAGCCGCGCCGCCCAGGTCGCCAACGACGACCTACCACCTTCCAAGCGCGCCCCCACGGCCGACGAGCTCTTCGACCAGGTCCTCGGGCTCGACAAGGTCAAGGCCGCAAAGGGCACCCGCGGCGTGTACCTGCCGCAGATCGCCGCCGTGCCCCCCACCACCACCCTGCTTGACCGGCCCGCCCGGGCTGCCGGCACCAACAAGAAGCCGGACCTGCTGGATCTCCTGACGAGCAAGCCCCAGAGCCACAAGCCCGTCCGCGCGTCGGGCGTCTCTGCCGTCCCCGGTCTGTCGAGCGGCCTCAACGTCTTCAGCCTCGTTGTGCCGAGGGAAGAGGAGCACAGGGCCCACCTGTTTCTGGAGAGGTGCAAGGCCATTTTGGAAGAAGAGCCCGGCCGGTTAGTTCTGTGATGGCGGGGGAGGTAGCAAACGGGAAACGGGAAACGGACAGACATGATGAAGCCTTGTAATTACCCATTTTTTAGACTGCTGAATTGAACGAGCCACGGTGTTGCCGCCCGTCGTCCTTGTGTCATGTTGGCTCGAGGCGTGGGAATCTCGCTTCTGGACGGCCCTATACCGACGACACGGTGATTTGCTCTGCGCGTGGCCATCTTGTGCCTTTGGGCACCGGATGGCTTTTTGTGCCGCCGATGGACTCGGAGGGCGGGTGGCGATGATTCATTGTTTTGTCCATTCCATGGTATATGATATTTATTTGGATATTTTTTTAGATGCAGATTTGTTGGGAGAGCATTGTGGGATGCCGTCGGATATTATATCCCATTAGACATTGGATATTGATCCACTCGACATGACACCGTTCGCCTGGAAAGGCCCATCTGATGGTACATCTCTGGACGTGGTCTGTCATGGCGGATCTGTTGAGCTTGTGTTGTCGTGAATTCCATGGCGAGTCTTGACGGATGCAGGGGCTAGTGGGCATGACGGGTAGGGTTTGTTTCTACTTGAGGATATAAAATAAAATAAAATAAAATAAAAGCTTAAATTAAATTAATTCTTCTTCTTAAAAAGCCCTTATCAAGGCAGCAGACTACTGTAGCCTACAGTCCACCGCCGTGCCATACCTAAAACAAACAAGCCAAGACTAGTTCTGGTGCCGGCATCAGTCATCCCCTTGATGCCGAGAAGGCTACATTTACGTACCGACCCACGTAGTCGTCTAATGAGATCATTCGCAAAATATAAATCCTTATAGTACCTTGAGCTATAAGGCGCTATGTAGACGATAGTGCTCTAGAAAAGTATCAGTATGTAAGTAGAGTCAGACCAATTATATTCGAATGAAAAGCGGGGGCTACCTAGGTGTGGCCTTCTCGGCATCAAGGGGATAGCCGCAGTGGCTGGCAAGAGACGTGCGGCGGTATAAGCTGGAGCCGTAATGCCGAGTTGAGATGGGACGTGCGAGGGTTGCTCTTTAAAAAGAGGTTGAAGTGGAATAAGAAGAAAATAAATTACAGAATTAAATATAAAAGAAGAAAGTAAAAGAAAAGGTCTAAAAAATAAGAAAGAAGAAAAAAAAAAAAAAAAAAGAAAAAAAAAAAAAAAAAAAAAAAAAAAAAAAGAAAAGAAAAGAAAAGAAAAGAAAAAAAAGAAAAAAGATAGAAAAAAGTAAAAAAAAAAAAAAAAAGTAAAAAAAGAAATATAAAAAAGACACTAGTCCAGCAAAGCAACCCCACCACCCGCCACGGCCGAACCGACGCTAGTCCCAAAAAAAGACGTCAATAAATCCGCCGCGCCCAATCTCGACAACAATAGCCCCCCGGGGGCGGCAGAACAATAGCAACGCGCGCATCAAACCACCCGTCGCACATTTCCCTGTCTCGATACAAGCGTGTTGTCGTGCAATGCCCGCCTGGCAAACGCTCACCGTTGCCGCTCCGGATGTGGTTTCCTAGTCGGCTCGTCGCACGTCCTGGCCCGTTTTGTGGTGGTGAGAGCGGGTAGGCGGTGGTGTATTGTTTGTGTCTTGTGTCTTGAGTGTCTGCTGTGGTTGTTGGCAGGTTTTATTCCTTTTTTTCTTTTTTTCTTTTTTCTATTATTTATTATTTATTATTTATTATTTATTATTATTTATTATTATTTATTATTTTATTATTTTTCTATTATTTTATTATTTTTCTATTATTTATTATTTATTATTTATTATTATTATTATTTATTATTATTATTATTTATTATTATTATTTATTATTATTATTATTTATTATTATTTTCTTTTTTTCTTCTTTTTTTATATTTCTTTTTTCATATTTCTTCTTCTTTCCTATTTTCTTCTTTCCTCCCACTTCTCCTCTTTATCATCGCCGCATCCTCCCAGAAACGCCCACATCACCAAAGCCACAACGCCGCATGCAGCATGCAATGCGCACTCCCCATATGCCGCAGCACCCCTGACTGATTTCCGCCGTCCATCACGACACGGCAGATGTCGTTGCCCCGGCCGTTCCCGCCGCCATGGCGCGAGCTTATTGCCATGGCTTGCCACAATGGCGTCCAGAGGGAACAAGGGGGCTTTGTCCATCTCACGGCTTTCCGCAATCGTGGCTCGCCCCCTTTCCTTTCCTTTCCTTTCCTTCTTTTTTTTCCCTTCCCGTTTCGTGAGGGCGTGTGAATGGCCCGCTCCATGGAAAGACGCAGGTTCTCGACCGGACCGAATACCCGCCGCCCACGTCCAACATACATACCCCGTGCTTCCAACACGGGCATCTACACCCGCAAAATGAGCAGATGAATAGTCCATACGCAAGAACAATAACCAAGGGGACATGGATCCCACCGAGCACAAAGGGTGCACAAACAATGTCTGACTCACAAGGGGACGCACATGGAAAACCCGTCACTTGTTCGGGAGGGCGCGTCTTTTTTTTTTTTTTTTTTTTTTTTTTTTCCCCTCGTCTCTTGCATGTTTGGAAGCACGTACGAGGCGGCACGAGCAAGAATCCGGGGCTGCAAGACACGCCCCGTCCATGCCCTTCTCTTGGGTCCGATGCCCGCCTCCCGAACCAAGCCACCCGACCCCAGAAGCGAGACGCTTCAAAAGAAAAGACGTAGGCCGTCAAAGGACCATCCGCCGGGGATAGGAACAGACATTACTAGACTGCTTGCGGGAAGGGGCGTGTCCGCAAAGCAACGAGCTATTTCCTCCCGCCTCGCTTTTGAATCGGGCTTGGGCGGCATCGTTGACGAATATCTAGGGGGCGGGCTTATGCTCACCGCACACCGGCGTTACTCGGTCGTCGTCATCATCGGACAGAGGGCCCTGGCTCCTGGCCTGTACGACGCGCGCCGTGGATATATACCTCGGTCTGCCTTTCCCCTGATTTCGGAGGAAGGAAAAGAACAGGCTTGTTGCCGGAAACTTTTCCTTTCTTCTCCGGCTGTCGAGTTTTGTTGGCGGGCGAGCCGTGTCCGAGACAAAGAGTCATCCCACATCACATGAGGAGAGCTTCAACTCACCACCACGACCGCATCATGGCCAAGCCAGTCGCCCGCGTCCTGGACCTCCACGTGCCGTCCAAAGAGGCGCCCCCCCCGGCCTACTCCCCCCATGGCCGCCCCGACATGTCGTCGTCCCCCGGCCCCCCGGCCGTCCTCGTCGACCGCTCATCCCTCGCCTCGCTCGTCACCACCCAGCAGGCCCTCGAGGCCGTCGACGCCAGCAGCCCCGACGACTACCCCCGCCAGTCGAGCATCTCCCTCCGCATCAACACGTCGGTCCGCGTCTCGAGCAACAACAACCACGTCTGCCTCAGCGAGACGCCCGCCGCGCACGCCAACGCCATCGCCCGGGCCGTCGTCCGCGCCATCCACGAGAGCAGTTCGGGCCAGTGCGGCATCCCCATGATCGACGAGGACGGCCGCCCGAGGCCCGTGAGGATCCACGTCGACGCTGGGCTCGAGGTCCACGGGGAGGGAAACGTCGTGGGCGGCGACGACTTGGTGGGGGAGCTCCTGCGGAGGAGGACGAGGACGAGGACGAGGACGAGGACGGGGACGAGGACGGGGACCGGGGACGACGAGACGGACATTTCGCCCGCCTGTTTCAAGCGCCGACGGTCGCAGTAGTCGCCGCAGTCGCTGTAGTCGCAGCAGTCGATGCCTCTTTCGCCCCTTTCCTTTTCCTTTTCCTTTTCCTTTTCCTTTTCCTTTTCTCCTCTCTTCTTCCCTCGCCTACCCGTCCTCCTCGTGAGGAGCATCTCTGTCGATAGTAGGATACCCCGGCCGCACTGCACCTTGGATCTGCCCATAGGCATCGGTGGTCCAATCCAAGAATAACCCCAACCCGTCCGCGTTCCCAACATGTCCGTCCGTTTTCGCTGCTTGTGATGCTAAATGTGATTCCGTCATGGCGCGCAGTATGGCCACTCGTCCGTGACCACGTTTCCCAGTCTTCATGTTGCATGTTGCATGTGCTGTGTTGGCCCACTGCCTCAGCCTCAGCCACCTTTGTGCAAAATGCGGCGGCGCCACCCAGCTCCAAGCTCCAAGCTCCAAGGGCGGCCAGAGCTGAGCCGTCACCTGAGAAGCGCCCTCGCTCCCTGCAGTAAATCATCCCTCTTGTATCAATCTTGCCATGATCCATGGTGCTTTAAGGGCAAAGAACAAAAGCAAGATACAAGAAAAGACAAGAAGAAAATAAAAGAGAAGCGAAGGGAAAAAAAAAAAAAAAAAAAAAAACGCTCGTCTCATATGTATGTACATGTACACTGGCATTCTGCCGAGACCCGACTGCCAGAGTCGCATTTCTTCTCTTTTCTTGTCCCTCAACATCATCAAACGAGGTCACAGCACCGGACCACAGATTCAAGGTTTTGCATCCTATTTCTAAACCAAAAGTGCCGAATTGCAGGGCCACCGGCAAAGCGCTCCAGGCCGGCACAAATGGAGATGCCCGTCTCGTTTAGAAGTCCCACGACAGAGTGGGAGAGCCCCAGCGGCGGAACAGATATATAATTAGAGCCATCACCCCCGGCTATAGCATTGGCAGCGGGGATTGGACGGCATGGGCATGGAGGATTGCGTAACGTCTAGAAACGTCGTGGCCCAGCAATCAATGCTCGGGTTGTCCTGGCTATCTCGGTTCAAGCGGATGACGTGAACCTTGGACCCAAGACTAGCCAAACCAGGCCGGCTGGCCCGGCTGGACAGCCAGCCCTGTGCGATTTGCGCGATAGGAGGTGAGCTTAGGGCTGCGTCTTGTTTGGGCCTCAGCCCAGTCGGTCTGCCGCCTTTTTGATGACGGCTTGTTTCTGAAATGGCGCTCGAGTAGATAGCACGGCGCCTATACAGAATCTTGCTTGCAGAATCAGGCCCAGAGGTATTGGCTATTACATACAGTATGTACATATGTATGTATGAACACATCCATACTTACATTGTACATATGTATCTGCACACACGTCGTGCCAGCCGACGTTGACGCTGGACGAGCAGAGGCCTCGCCCCGCCATTTTCTTTGTGGCTTGCGCTAGAAGCTCTCAGAAGCGGGCAGGGTACGCAGGCCATACAAAAAACGGTCTAGGGCGACAACTGGCACTGGGGTCGTTGCAGGTAGTGTTGCATCCTGTTTCCGAGCATGGTATCTCTTCCTGTATCGGCTGCCAGGCGGCGAGGACGGCGAGGACGGCGAGATTGACGAGATCGACGAGATTGACGGACTTGGGCATCAAGTAGTGATGCGAGCCATGGTGCGCGACGTACGGTCATCGGGATTCCGCCACAGTTTCATCCAGTTACATAGACGAATGAACAAACGAGTCGCCGCTTGGAAAAAGAAGGCATCAAGCAAGGTTCACGATGGCCGCAGCTGCCGAGCTGAAAAGGCAGGGGCCTGGCGACTTTGGATAATTCGGACCACCGGCTCGCATCGCTCACATCCAGGCAGGCAGGTGCGGCCGGCAGCTGGGCAGGCAGCTGGGCAGGCACAGCTAGACGGCCATGTCTACTTCCTAGGTAGGGTACTCTTCGGCTCTTGGGAGCCGGGACCGTGGAATTGAAAGGCCCCAGCCATGAAACTGGAAACTGGTGGGGAGTAGGTGTACCCCGTTCATTTCTGGCTCTTGTCTTGTTTCCTGCGTGTGTACCGCCAATCAAAGCACTGTCGATTTAAGCTTCCTTTGAAAGCTCTCATTGGCCGCGCCGCCCTTGGGACTCGCCAACTCCAAAAACCAGACCAAACCAGACCAGACGACAAGTCGGCTTCACGAGCAGCACGAGATCGACGGGAGCGTCAACCAGCGTTACGTACCGAAGAGCCGCGTCCGAATCGCGTCAACGTGCCACGGTGCCACAGTGCCACAGTGCCACCGTCCACCCGATCGCTCCATGGCTTGGTCTGCCGCCGCCACCCGCCGCCACCCGCCGCCACCCGCCGGACCGAGTCGACGGAGCGGTCGATTGTCTGGCGCAATCCGTCCAGTCGACGTTGATGTTAACTGGCATCAGATAGGACACTGGGGGGCAGCTTCGACTGCCTCAAGCTCCCGGGACTCCACACGCCGCACTATAATCCGCCTCATTAAGTTAAGTGCCTATTTACAACTACCTACCTAGCACTTAGGTAAGAACCTGGCAGGCAGCTAGCTGGGCAGGTAGGTAGGTACCTAGGTACTTAGCGAGGAAGGAGGGAAGGAGGGAAGGGCATAGGTACCCAAGGTACCTACCTACCCATCGAGACCGGCCAGAGTCCCTGCCCGGATTCCCCTGCTTTACCTTGGTCACCTTGCTTGTCGTGATGGTTTGGAATGAGCTGCCTGCCTGGCTACCGGCGTACCTGCCTGCCTTACCTCCCTACCTAGGTACCCAGAGGCAGTCCCCAGCTTTTTTTGGAAGGTGCACCCCGGACCGCCCGAATCCATTCTTTTGCTAGTTCGGAGCTCGCACGCTCTCGCACGCTCAAACGCTCTCTCACACGCTCTCCCTCCCGTGGGCCGCCGGCGACGATGATACGCATAATAAATCGTCGACAGTCCTGGCTCCGGCCAAGTTGGGATTTTCTGTTCCATCGTCTTGCACACACACCCGCGGCCATATTGCGTGTGGTGCATCTGCCAGTCAACCACTGACCATCATCACGACGACCACGTCGAACCCGAAGCAATCCGTCAACCTCTTGCGCCTTCTCCTCCACCACTGACACTAACTGGCACATGCACCATCGCCCGAGAACTTGGCGGCGCCGGCAGGCAAATTGTCACCAGGTCACCAGGCAGGATACTTAGGCAGGCTAAGTAGGTAGGCAGGATTCCCAGGCAGCGAGAGAGAGACGCAGACGACGCAGACGACGCAGCTCGACATCAGCGACAACCCCTGCGCCGGTCATTATATCCCAACCCCAGCCCGCTCGCTCCCCATTACCAGCCGAGCCCTCCGAGCCCTTCGAGCCTGCCGAGCCTGTGCGCCGCGCTCTCCAACGCTTCCGCTACGATGAACCTGGTTGCCATGAACCACAACTTCGACATGACCGCTGCTGCACCAAAGATTGCGTCTGCGTCTGCGCCTGCGCCTGCGACTGCAACATCGTCTCACGCCTCGACAAGTCCATCGGCATCTGTCTCTGTCACCAGTCCCATGAGCATCGACGCTGCGTGTAATGCAAATAGTGTGCCAAATGCCCCTGCAATCAAGCGCCGCTCGCCTATCGCGTGCCGGAGGTCAGTTTGCGCTTAAAAAAAAAAAAAAAATTCAGACGGCCCTGATTTCTCTTCCAAGAGCACCTGATGTTAACTTGTGCCTTGACACAGGTGCCGTCGAATGAGAAGTAAATGTATCCACGAAAAAGGGCAATCGCCGTGCAAGTCATGTTTCGAAGCCGGCATACCTGCTGAAGAATGGTAAATCGAGTCACGCTTCATTTCAACTTAGCCCCCTTTACTGTTCTCAAATCTAACCTCGACGTTCCTTCCATTTGCAGCATCTTCCCCGCCAGAGGACAACCTGATTTGGATCGGGAGTACAGGCACCCTCGCACAAGATCAGACAAGTCCAGCAGAGGCTCTGTCACAGGAGCCGCCGTCAAGTCTCGCCGTTCCGTGACTGGAAGCTTACCCGCCTCTCCTCGACGTTATGCCGATGATTGGGATTCACTGCCCCCCGCGAAAGATCTCATTGATGGAGTGAGACTCTTTTCTCAGCAGTATTTCCAACTCGGGTTTATACCCAAAGAGCAGTATCAAGAGCGCTTGCAGAAAGACTTGCGGTCAACAAGTCTCTTCTTATTGATGAGCATCCTCAGCATTTCAGCACGGCTGAGTCACGCTTTGAAGCTTCGCTACGGCAATGGCGTCAAGGCAGCCGAGTATTTTATGGCGAGAGCTTCATCTATTGCAAGCGAGGAAGTTTACCAGGAACCCACACTGGAGCGATGCCAAGCCTTCTTCTTGCTAAGCATCGCCCAGCAGAGCAGTGGAGAGCGCAACAGGAGCCATGTGAGTCAGAAATTTCTGCTGTGTAGACGCAAACAATCAAGGCAGGCCACCGAGACGCTGACGTCTTTCTCGGCAAAGATAAATATGGGTATTGCCATACGCATGGCTGTCCTCATGCAACTTCACTGTGAGGAGACGTACCGCATCTCTAACCCAACTCCCGAACTCGTCATTCGTGCCGAATCGGCTCGTCGGACATTGGTAAGAAAGGGACTCTTGTATCCTCATATCCCGCTTCGCTAAATCGAATATTCTTGCACTAGTGGATGTTGTACAGCCAAGACAACCTGCATTCTGGCCCCATGTCGCCCGTCTCCCTAGCAGCCAATGACATTACCGCTCTTCTACCTGGCGACGAGGAGCATTTTGCGCATGGCCTGGAGCCACGATCACGAGCTGCCCTGGATGGTACGCCCCCGGCTCTTGATAATCCCAAGCTGATCCGAGATCCTGGCCGGTCACTGTTCGCGACTCTTATGCAAGTCCACGGCTGGTGGGGCTTGGTTGGACGTCGCGCTGTCCGATGCAGCAAGAGTGCGCGGCCTTGGGATTCAGCCAGCGAGTTCTCGCAGACAGCCAGGAACTTGCGAGAATGGGAGCAAGATTTACCCCATGAACACGTCTGGAGTGTTTTTCTTCTGAAACGGCACAAGGCTGAAAGGCAGGAGTTGGCATATCTCTGCGTGACCATGATGACGCGGTTGTCAAATATTGTGCTTAGGAGACCGTATCTGAACGAGTAGGTGATTTTTTTGTGCCCTCGTCTGCCCATTCCCTCTTTATTCCCCTCCAACTCTTTCCACTCGAGCCGACAACTAAGAAAAGCGATATTCTACAGTATCATAAGCCCGAACGAACGCGACACTGTAAAACAGGCTTTTTTCCAGTCAATGTCTGATGAGATTTTCGCCAACGTACGCTGCTTATACGAGCAAATCGACGCCCAGTTCTCCAGTCGATCACCAGATGAAAGCGTCGGCGCTCAAATTTCCGCCTTTTGCGTTTACAGCTGCGGCTTATTCTCAACCTACCTGTGCAAGTATCCAAACAGTAGGTCCATCCCATATCTCGTTGCATGCACAAAAGAATTTCCGACCACATGCTTATCGAAGCTTCTACCAGTCTGCCGTGACAAAGCCCTCGTCCGCGACGGCCCGGCGATGCTGCAGCGAACTATCGGGATACTCAAAGAATGTCATCAAGAGTGGCCATTCGCCGGCCGCTGGGTCGACGCCCTTGAGAGATTTTGTCTCGATCCACAATCGGCGATGCTCAGCCACGAAGGCAGCATGGACGATGGCAAAGACGCGATTCCGCGTGCCATCCGGCAATTACCTCCCCTACTTCCCAGAAATCCGTCTTGTCGACAACAGGGTTTACATCATCACCCCGTGAGCTTCCCTGAGCCAAACGTACTGCCCAGACCACTCGGCACACAGCCCGAGCTTCCACCGGCCTCGTCTATCGAATCGCCTCCTCATCACCTTCCTCCTCCCAGCGCCATCTCAGGTGTAACCATGAATCGGACCCATCACCTTCCGTCTCCGCCACCGCAGTATCCTCCAACACCATCATTTTCACAGTACTCTATGAACCACACGTCGTTACCATCTGCCATTCGACCCTCTTCGCCTTATCCTGCGCAGCTCGCATACTCTTCTCAATCGCACATCATGCAGCCAACTCAAAATGGCTTGACGCCCTCACACCACACACCGCCGCCGCCCCCGCCGCCCCCGCCGCCCCCGCCGCCGCAAATAAGTCGTCGGAGCGCAGACGGTCTAGGCATGCTGATTGACGCCCTTGACACTCGTCAGCCATCACTTCCACCACTTGCTGCACGACCTTCTCATCCCCAACTTGTCCCAGGAACAGATGGTTTCGAGGGCGAGTTGCAGTACTGCGTCGATGGTCCGCCGGCAACGTGGCTGGACATGACGCCTTGCCGGAGTGGAACAGTATGATGAATGGGTTGAAGTAGGGTTCGGGATGCAATGATGGATTGCGTGCTTTGGGTCTGCGGATCTCGAGCAAAAGAGGTGGGCCATATCGTTGACGGAAAGAGCTCAGCCTCAGACATGTGATGTAAATGGACACATGTAAAATGGATGTATATACGGATGTACATGAATGGACAATCACGACACTGCTGGCAGTACGCTTCCTACAAATTTGGAGACGCAGGTTGCAACAGAAGCAGAATCAAGAAAAAAAAATAAAAAAACAATATGAAAAAAAAAAATAATAAATAAATAACATGGCTGTTTGCATCACATCACGCAAGCCCGAGCCAAGGGACACTATGGCCCGGTGCGCTGTTACGCGCAGGACAGCCCTCTCGTGCCGTGGCACCTGGGGACGAGATTGTCCACGAGGCGCAGCGGTACAAGGGATAAAATGCAAGACATGAAGTACAAGGTAAAAAAGAGAAAAAGATAAATGACGGAAAGACGGAAAGAATAAATGGGCCACAGTCTGGACGTAGACGAGCCAATGAAGTGCCCGTTGTCTCTTATTGTTTTGTTTCTTTTCCTTTCCTTTCCTTTTATTTATTTATTTATTTTTTTTTCGGTTTGTTAAATCGTTTTCTTCGATTGCATGGAGTAGAATGTCCTGTATACGCTTTCCCATCTCAACCAAGCAGCGGCACCACTTGATGCACTATCTAGTCTTGATGCCAATCCGCTCCCATTCGCAGCACAACGCACAATTGCATCCACCCACTTCCGCCTATACATAGCATTGTCCATTCCGCGACACGCTTCACCATGTCTTGGCAAGTTTCAATACCTTGTTCACGACTTTGCCAGCTTGGCGGTTCCTGCCGTCAATCCATCCTTGCCTCACTAATAATGCTGTAAAGTTCACAAGAATCCGTCCTGCCTTGCAGTATAACGCCTCAGCGATTTCCCATTCACTTGAAAGGGAGGAGTCTAGTGCCGAAAAAGATCAAAAGAGGGGAACAAAAGCAAGGAAAAAAGGAGACACAGCTAACATACAACGGAAGAAAAGCAAAAGGGGCGGGGGGGAGAGAACACCAGGAGAGAGAAAAATTCCATGACTAAAGAGTAAATAAATTGCCGCCTGTACTCCTTGTCCGCTCTACATGACTTTTGACGTGCCACCGCTTTCCTGTTGGATGAATTCCAACGCGAGGCTTTACATGACTTCTCTATTCCTTCATTGCAACTTGAAATGATTAAACAAAAGATATGCGTAATGTGCGATAATAGGGGTCGGGTAGGGAAAGGGAAAAGGGGGAGGGACAACAAAAAGGTTTTGGTGTAGTGTACGACAAGGGAGGGGGGGGGGGGGGGGGGGGGGGGGGGGGGGGGGGGGGGGGGGGGGGGGGGCGCAGAAACAAAATTGACGTCGAATGAGCAACGTCGTTGAGTGGCACCCGAGGATGTGTTTGGTGTTTGTGTTAGGAACCAGGGAAAGGGTATTTGAAATTACCGCAGTTGTTGGGGCAACAGGGGAGGAGATCTATGCACGCGTGAAAGATAAGTCGTAGAAATTCGTTTGCGTAATCATGTGCTGTGACTTTGCGGGGAAATGATGACGTGGGATTCTTTTGCCTGTTTGCTGGCACAAAATCGTGAACTCGACTCAGGAGTCTTTAGAGACTGTGAGGTGGGAGCGACGGAGGGGGAAACAGGACACAGTGAAGTGAAGCAATATGCATGGTTGGTCCGCCACGCAATTGTCTGGATTTTTTTTGACTTTTTTTCTTCTCGTCAAGCCGACATCAGCTTGAAAAGGGTATTACGACATGACGGTGGCAGTGCCACCGAGCTGACGCTTGACCTGCTCGCGTGCCCAACGAGCAGTCTCAATGGTTCGCGACGTGAAGTCACGATTAGTCTTTGTCTCCTTGATCATGGCGGTGACCCAGTCTTGTCGGAAAGCCTCAACCAGTTGGCCATTGGGATAAGCATCGGCAAGGTCACTGGATTCACATTATCAGCAATGTCGCGGCGGAAAAAGAAGAAAGAAAAGAAAACATTGGAAAAGAAAAAGACGAATATCCAGCTCCTTCTTTGTACGTACCCAATGACACCCATGCTGGCACGCATGAGCGACTCGCTACGAAGCGTATCGTTGGCGATTTGGCCAAGGAGATTGAAAATCGTTGGTACGTATTGCTGAAGTGCTTGAGCTACAGGACAGATAAAAGGAGAAGAGGAAGAAGAAAAAAGAGGAAGAGCAAAATCCGTCAGTATAATTGTGCGGCGCGGTCCAGGTAAGGGGAAATGCTCGTGAGAGGCTTACTTTTGTTGCTTGCCTTCATGGCTCCAATGATGCCGCCCCAGGCATCCATGATGCCTTCGCGCAGAGATATGACGTAGTCGACCATCTCAATAGGACCGTCAGGCGCCGCCGTCACAGTCGCGGCCTGCTCCAAAACGGTTGCCACCACCGACAGATATGTTTCGAAATGTCCAGTGATGGCAGCAGCAATGTCACCAAAGCACTGCAGAATAGCCGGCTTGAACTGATTCGACAAGGAAGGGCTCTGTTCATGGTGAGCGTTTAGAAAAACGTTCGGCGGGCGGCGAACAAAAAAAAAAAAAAAAAAAACTTACTCTTAGGTTGTTGAGAAGATAGTTCATGAAATTGTCGCAGAATGGCTGGCTGCGCTCGCCCATGGAGCGAGTGATATCGCTCACCAGGCCAATAGCCATTGAGCAGAGACTGGATTCCTCCTGGTTTCCGAGCGCGTTATACAAAAAGGGAGAAAAGGCGTCCATGTATTTGCCAAAGTCCTCCTCCATGGCAGTAGACAAGGCGGAAATGGCGCCAAAGACGGCTTCGGGAACGCTGGACTTGCCGCCGACACTGTTCAGGATCTGGAGCAAGGTCTGCATGATGCGGTCTCCTTGAGAAACCACGTCCTTGTCGAGTCTGGCAATGATGGCCTGCAGCACGGTACATAGGCTGTTCTGCATTTCCTCGAGGGTGATCTTGTCCTCGACGCTGACGACCTGCGTCTGGAGGGGAATTGTCTCTTCGAGACGCTTGATGATGACATCAGCGAGAGAGGCAATGGCCTGCAGGCTCTCCATGGCCGCGTTCTGCACAAAGACATTAAGCACCTCGTAGGCAGCGGTGCGGACAGAGGTTTCGGCATCCTGTCGAGCCGTGACGTCGAGCAAAGTGCTGACGGCCTGGTTGAAATGGGTGGTGAGCGGGTTTGAGGCGGCACCGAACTCGCCGGCAAATCGCTCGGCGAGGTTCATGAGGGCCCAGCAGCACGAGGGGGCCATCTTGGCATTGCTCAGGAGACCCTTGAACAATGACTCGATAAGGCTGGGGAGATGCAGAGCGGGATCAATGGCCTCGGCGCACGCATACGTGACACGTCCCAGAGTGAAGGCGGTCGAGTCCTTGACCTGGAGATTCTCGTCATCCATCATGGTGATGAGGATGGGGAGAGCCTGCTTCACGATGGGATCCAAGACCTTTTCGTCAGGGCCCTCCATGATGGCACCAAAGGCCGATACGGAGGCGTCACGAAAGTGCCAGTTCTCGGATCGCAGGTTGGCCTCGACAAACTGCAGCACGGGAGTAATGATGGTGGCACCAACAGCCTGAGAATAGAGCTGCAAGCACTGGTAGGCGGCGCGAGAAATGTTGTACTCGTCGTCGGTGGCATCCTCGTCCTGCTTGGTGAGGAGCGTGAGCAGCACGGGAACAACCTCGTTGGCGGCAACGCGAGCAAAATTGTAGAAGGGGCGCATCTGATCTTGGCTCTCAACCTGAGCGTTGTCGTCCTCGATGGAGTATTCCTCCTCGCAGACAGTGCTCCAGAATTCGACGGCCAGCTTGGCGACATCCTCGTCCTCGGACTTCATGCCGAGGATGGTGAGGCCAAAGAGGGCCTTTTCCATGTAGAAGCGCATGTTGTCATAGTACAGAGCCATGATCCTGTTGAGACAACCAAAAGCCCCTTGTTGGATGCGTGAGTCTTCGGCCTGAGTGGCCTCGCAGACGACCTGCATGATGTAGTTGCGCTCTCCCTCATGCTTGAAGTTGCTGCTGACAAACTCCAATGAATCACCCAGTGCGGTGACGGCGGCGAGTCGAACCTCGGTGCTTGTCTCTTCTTTTCTCGCACCTTGAACCACGGCCGTCAGAATGGCGTTGGAGTGGGAGATGAGGGCGAGGCGAAGATCGGAGTCGGAGCTCTCGCAGATGTAGCCAATGGCGGTCAAAGAAGCCTGCTTCTGATGGTCGGCACCGTCGGTAACGTTCTTGACCAGAAAGGGCATCAGGTCGGTCCACTGGTTGCGAGGCAGCTCAATGGCGGCAATGGACGAGACGACCTGGGCAGCAGCGTTGCCAGCTTGTGGATTATCAGAAGACAAGGTCTGCAGGGTGAGCTGCTTGACACGTGTCTTGGTCGCTTCGTCTGTTTGTTGTAGCCATTTGGTCTGAAGCACTTGCAGGCGGGCATAGTCGCGGGCTGTGAAGGCATTTTTCAGAGCCAAACCGGCCGCCACTCGGATGGAAGGATCTGCTTGGTCGTTGGCAAGCTCTTGCACCAAGGTCGCCAGGTACAGCGGCTATATTTTTGCAGACAAGTGAAGCAAGAACGTCTGATTAGCCAACGAGGTCAAAGAGAATAGAAAGTGGAAATGAGGATGGGGGAGAAGAAAAAAGATATAAAAAAGAAAAAAAAGAAAGAAAAGACAGTGGAACAAAGTACAAATACAAGGCAGACACGCGGGCGTCCAGGGAAGAAGGAGGAAAGAGATAGAAAGACAAAAGAACAAGTATTCTGAGAAGGAGGACAGGATGGGATTCGGAGAGCTGTCGACGGAGAGGAACGAAGGGCGAACCAAAGCAACTTACGAAATTACTCTCGGCGGCCTGGTGCAGTTGCTGCTCGGCGGTGTTTCGCAGATTCGCGTCTTAATTTGCGGGAGCGTTTGTTAGCAGGGATTTTTTTTTGGTGTTTGTTTTTTGTTTGTTTGTTTGTGATTTTTTTTCATCGGCCACAAAAAGGAACACATCCCCGCCTCCCTCTGCGCTTTCTAAAAAGGAAAAAAAAAAAAAACAAAAACAAAAACAAAAAAGGGGAAAAAAGCAGACAAACGAGAGGGAAAAAAAAAAAAAGGCATTCCTTGACAAGGCGCGGGTTGTTCAAAACGTGTTACGGCCCCGTGCAGCGCGTATGACGAGGACCCCCTCAACATGGGCAGGCTGCGAAGCGAGGGACTCACAAGCGCAACGAGGACGACGAGGCGGGCAACAACAAACGAGAGCTACTTACCCGGAGACAGCGAGTTGGCGAGCACCTGGTTGATCTCTGAGCTCGACATGATGATGGATGGCAGAACGACGTCTCGTCATGCGGCTCTCGGTGATGGTGAGTAGGAGAGGGAAGGTTTCGCAAAGAAGGGCCAGGAACTGGCAGGTGGTATGTATGTAGAGGCGCACGTGTGAAAGGCAAAGGCGGAGACCCCAAAGGCAGCGAGCGGGAGTGGGGGGGGGGGGTTGTTTTTTTTTTCCCCTTTACGGTGGTGGTGGTTGTGGTGGTGGACAGACAAAGTCAGGCTGGGTGAAGAACGGGTCGGAGCGGGCGTGCGGTGCGGTGCGGCCAACCAGACGTGGCACGGAGAAGTCACAGAAGTGGCAGTGTGGGGTAGGGGAAGCGTCCAGACGCTTTATGTCTGTAACGGGGCGCAGACCGGAGTGGACGTCCTGTGCCGTCGCGACTGCCGGCTGGGGGAAGGCGTGGCCCGCAGGACGGCAGCATGACGAAGAAACAAGGACACCGGGGAAGCGAAGAATAAAGAGGAAACGGAGGGGATAAAAAAAAAAAAAAAAAAAAAAAAAAAAAAAAAAAAAGGTCGAGGTCGAGGTCGAGGCCAGCGACGACATGGGATGTGGAACTCTGAAATGCAGTTGCAAATGGCGACGGACGGAGCATGGAGCCGCCGTGCACATGTCTGGCTGGTCCGTCTGGTCCGTCTGGTCCGTCTGGTCCGTCTGGTCCGTCTGTCTGGTCAAGTCGGCTCTGGTCTGGTCTGGTGGAATCAGGGGCATCAGGCACGGGCATCAGGGGCACGCAGAGGCCTGGCATGCAGCGCCCGGCAGGGGTCACCGGCGCTGGAGCGGGGTCAGGGCAGCCACTGAGAGCCGCTGTGCGAGCGCTGTGAGCACGCCGTGGGCACGCCGTTGGCTCGCCGGCAGGGCGCACATGCATTTCAGTGCTCATGATTGAATGCGGGATGAATCATGCATCAACATGTGCAATCTGGTCCATCCATGTTTGTTTTCCACACGACGTCTGTCGCGGCCCGCTTGCGGCAAGTGCCAGGCGGTCAGCGCTCGCTCCCGCGCACGACCCGAGCACTCTGCCATCGATGCCCATCATCCATCCATCTTTTCTCTCGGCGCTGGTCTTGAGACGACGCGGAAGAAGCACGTCTCCGGCATGCGAGCGCCAACAGTCGCTGCGGCACGATGCTGCGGGCGGCGGGCGGCGGGCGGCGGGCGGCGGGCAGACGGCTACGTTGCTTGCAGGAACCTCGAGGTACTCATTAAGTAGCTGGTCGCCAATCATACTTACTTACATGACCCCTACTAGCAACTGCGCGTGCTACACCGTCCGTGCAACTGCTAAGAAGAGGGGCTTGTCGCCGCGCAAAAAATCATCCAAGGGTTTCTCGTGTACGGCCAGGCTCTTCGTTCCACGCAACGTCACGTCTCTCGCCCACAGCATTCGCAAATCCTCAGAACCTCACGATTTCCCATCCGCAGTCTCGTCACCCATTGACTCCCGCCGTCTCACTGCCAAGCGCTCCCCCGCTCCCCAACCCAACCGAGGCTGGGCGTTCTCTGCCACATCTCCGGAACAAGGGGCCTTTGTCCAACCACCATCAACATGGCAGCTCTCACGACCATTGACCTGCCCTCGCTGCAAAAGATTGCATCCGGCAAAGTTCGTGATCTCTTCAGCCTTCCCGACCCGGACACCCTCCTCTTCGTCGCCTCGGACCGCCTCTCGGCCTTTGACGTGGTCATGACGAATGGCATCCCGAACAAGGGCGCCATCCTGACCCTCATCTCGGCGCACTGGTTCCGCCTCCTGTCGGAGCGCATCCCCGGCCTGAGAAGTCACTTCCTCAGCCTCGAGGTCCCGGCCGGCGTCGTGAGCGCCCCGGAGGCCAGCCTCATCCAGAACCGCAGCATGCAAGTCCGCAAGCTCGAGGTCCTCAAGATCGAGGCCATTGTGCGCGGCTACCTCACGGGCAGTGCCTGGAAGGAGTACCAAGCCCACGGGACCGTCCACGGGCTCGCCATGCCCCCCGGCATGCGGCTGAGCCAAAAGTTTCCCCGGGCCATATACACGCCCAGCACAAAGGCCGACGCCGGCGCCCACGACCAAAACATCCACCCCGACGATGCGTGGAGGGAGATTGGCGACAGGGACACGGCCCGGAGGGTCGAGGAGCTGGCCCTGACCATTTACAATACGGCGGCGGCGTATGCGGAGGAGCGCGGCATCATCATCGCCGACACCAAGTTTGAGTTTGGGCGGGACTCCGAGGGCAACATTTACCTGGTGGACGAGGTGCTGACACCCGACTCCTCGCGCTTCTGGCCCAAGGACGGCTACGAGCTGGGCAGGGAGCAGGACAGCTTCGACAAGCAGTATGTTCGGAACTGGCTCATCGAGCAAGGGCTGAAGGCCCGGGACGGTGTGGCCATTCCCGACCACGTCGTGCAAGCAACCTCGGAAAAGTACAAGGATGCGTTTTACAAGTTGACAGGGGAGACGTTTGAGACGGCCGCCGCCAGGAGCTGAAAAAGGCCACCGGGCAGGAAGCACACCAGACGAATGCGGGAATGATACCAAGGTCAGGACACAGAGCAGGGGAAACGCGCACATCCGTGTACTGAATGTACGAAATACCTGCATACATACCACATATGCAGAGCACATACATACATACATACAGTACACATGCAGGCAGTGCCCCGTTATTCATTCACGTCCCACTCAACAGCCAACCCCTACGAGACGAGAAAAGGAAGGGGAGAAAAAAAAAAAAAAAAAAAAAAAAAAAACA
>SRPV01000431.1:0-20001 GCA_018360135.1 Claviceps sorghi | reverse complement strand
TTTCCCCGGGCTCCCCATTATGCCGCCCCCCACGCCTCCCTGGTCTGCCCGACGCACCTTGCTTTGCTTGGCTTCGCCCCCTCGGAGCTCTGGGCCAGCATTCCAATTCGATGCCGCCGCGGAACACATGCAATGTACTCCACGTATCCAAACGAGCTGCAGAGATTGAGTATCAATAGATTTGTTTTCCGCCCGATAGCCTGTGCTCATTCCCGTTGGCAGCTGTGAAGACGCCCGCTGCCACTCCGAGATGCCAACGCCGGGATATTGCAACCACATGCACAGCACGTTTGTTTCGTCATTTTTGATTCATACTTGCCTTCTTGTGCTCATTGTCTTTTCAATAAACATCTTCTCTATTTGTCTTTATAATTTATTACAATTCAAACCATTATCATCGTGATTATTTTTCAAAGTCAGCCGCGAGGCACTTGGGTCGGAAGGGTGGAGCATTGAAAAACAAAAGACACAAAGTCCAAGGAGGAGAGGGGGTCAAACAAAGAACACACAACGCTCTGGTCAACCTCGGAAGAAGAAATCGACGAAGACGAAGACGAAGACGAAGACGACGACGACGACGACGACGACGACGACGAAAAGGGGGGAAAACGGAAAAAAACACTAAAAGAAAAACACCCCCCAAAACAAGAGGAAACTGCAGCTCTGTGTTTCACTCGTCTGCTCAATGACCTGTAATGACGCGCGTTTTGGACAGGATTGGCAGTTATTTCGGCGCCAATCACCTTTCAACCACGGAGAAATGCAACAGTTTCTAAAGCACACAGCACAATACGATTCATTCAATGGCTATTCTATGCAACAACCTTGTCAGGGCACTTTGGTGTTGAGACACAGGCGTACCTATCAACTGCAGGGCTCACGGGCGCCCCGGAACGACAGTGTATTTCACAGACTCCACATGATAGGCGTCAACCGTCTCTGAAACAGTACCGTCAGGTACCCTCGTAATCAGGCATTCAAAAAGCAGTGTGGCTCCTTGAAGCGAGCTCATCCAAGCACCTGCAAACCATCCACATACGGTGCATACCTGCCCAACTAGGGAGTTGAGGAATCTGCCCATGTCCTGGCCTCAGGAATCCCTCTTCCGAAGTTTGCCAATGGCGAGAAGCAATTCCTTGATGCTTTGCGAAGGTCCCAATGGACCATGACCTCATGCGCGTACATATGCATGTACGTGCATGTACAGCATTCGTACTTGCTGTTGCACCAGGACAAACAGACCACTTTTCTTTTTCCCGCTGAGACGACATGAATTTAGGAGAAAAAAAAAAACGAAAGGTAATTCAAACAATCACGTCAATTGTTTTGGTTGTTTCCTGGAGGATCCCAAACTTTGAGCCCCCCACCCCTTTATCTCGTATCTTGCAGGCTCACACTTCATTGTCGTATGCAACCTGGGATCTTTTATTTTTATTTTTATTTTTATTTTTATTTTTATTCTTGATTTTGCATGAGACACGTTATCTGGCTCTGATAGAGGAATCCACACCCCCCAAGCCTCCCAAGCATGGCGTAAAGGGGGCTTTGCGGGACGAATTACATGTCCATGACGTGCATCTGCCGCGCCCTTTCGCCCTTTCGCCCTTTCGCCCCAAGTTGGCCGAGCCTTTATCACCAAGTCAAACTTGTGGATTAGCCGACATGTGTTGGTCTTGTCATGCTCAGCCGACCATCCTTCCCGGATTATTCCAGGCCTTTGCCGCGCCCAATCAGAGAAGCCTTCGACATGGAAGCAGATTGCATTAGTAGGTACCCAGTAGATACCGACTTGCTTACTATACAATGTACATGCTTAAGAGGTAGGTATGTGCATACCGCGAATCCGGTATGTACACATCTACATTTGTACATACCTACTAGGCAAGTACTTAAGTAGGTATGTATGCAGTCTGTAAGCGGCAGTCCGAGCAAACCCTGCTGCTGTTGCTATGCATTTGTGGGCAGTGGCAGTCTACTGGGCTGCCGTTTCTGCTACTCAAAGCCGGGTCGACTTGGACGCCTCTTTTTCGTATTTTTGTTTCGGTGTTTCTTTTTCTTTTTCCGGACCAGGACAAGACAGTCCATCGCCCGCATAGCCGAGCACCAAGAGTCAAAGGCCGTAACAAGTTGCCGACCTTTCCTGGTCATCGAGAAAGCGCTTGTGCTTGTTATGCAAAAAGATGGTCCCCCCCTCCTAGTCTCCCAGTCTCCCAGTCTTGTCGCCATTCAACGTTTTCTTGGTCAGGCTAACGGTCCCTTACTTGACAAGCGACGGCGATGTTTGCGAAATACGCAACGTCCGAAGGAGCCGTGGAAAACGCCCGGGTAGTCTGTATGAGAGGGCTGACATGGGCATAGCGTAATCGGCTCCGGACGGGTGCACCTTCTTGGGACGGCCGCTTCCTGTCACTTTTTACCCCACGTCAAGCAAGGTCGTGAGAAAGGCTTGATCCGCCGGCCGCCGACTCAGGACGACGCTCGCGCTCCAAACCCCCGACGTACGCCAGTATGACGCCGAGCGGCACCGGGGAATACAGAGAACCGAGATGGCCACTCGGTCCGGCCGACATGCACGAATGGCTAGTCATTGCAGCTCGTTGGCGCGCTCTCTGTGCTGCTGAGTCGAGTCGTGGGGAGACGGCCGGAGATCGGCGCAAGCGGAGAGCGGCGAGGGTGGAGACGCGTCGGCGTGGCGTCTGGTCGGTGTGGCGAGGCGAGGCGACGCGCTTGTGCCGGCCGGGGACTCGGACTCGAGACGGCGACGGCCCACGACGGCTTTGCCCCGAAACGGCCTGGCCGGGTGGCACCGCCGGCTTCCGGCGTCTGATGCGTCGCGACTCCCGATAGAGTTGGAGCGTGGCACAAATATGCGTACCCCGCTACCACCTGCCACCTGCCACCTGCCACTTCTGCCACCCGCCACCTGCCACTTCTGCCACCCGCCACGTGGGCATCATGCGGCGGCGCATGCCGTGCGCGCACACAAAACACGCGCGCGGGCCGAGGTGGCGACGCCGCAGTCGACGTCCCCGCCGCGCTTCACCTTTTGATGGGAAGAATTTGGGAATCACGTACGAGGGCGCCGGCCGTACCACCATGTACACAAGCAGCAAGTCTGGTCCGAGCAGGCCAGGTCCATACATGAATTACATACGTAGCGTTGCTACTTTCCATATTCCACCCCCAGTACCTCTCTCAGCTCAGTCCACCGTCATCTTGGGCCCCGAGTCCCAAGTCCAAGTCCAAGTCCGTTGCCCATTTTTACATCGCCTTTGCCGTTTTGTAGCGGTGGACACACAAGCACAAGCACAAGCACACACACGAAAAAAAAAAAGAAAACAGAAAACAGAAAACAGAAAAAAAGAAAACACATCCAGCTACACTCCAAGGTCTCGCATCTCCCTCCCCAGTTCCTCCATCGTCTCCGCCGTCGTCACCCCGTCGGCCAGGTTGTGGCTTTGCCCACCGATGCAGGCACCACAGTCTGGGCATCGAGACCGCTGCATCGGGCGACCGCACTCGCCAATCGTAAAGTAGTGCCCGTTCTCGCAGGTATACCAGTGTCCTGTACCGCCGCCGAGCTCCCGGGCCATGGCCTCAAAGGCCGCGCGCAGCTCCTGCTTCGTGGCAGGCCCGTGCCGGCCCTCGTCGAGCAGCTCCTGCACGGAAGCAAGCTCTGCCTCGAGGACCCTCGTGGTTGGGTACTGGTCCAGTAACGCGCGTGCCTGATCGAGGTGGTGGTCTCCTTGCTGCTTCAGCCGCGTCAGCCGCGAGGCCTCGTCGTCGTCGCCGTGAACAGGGGCGTGCGAGCCAGATTTTGCCGCGGCCGCCGCGGCGACGACCTTGACGGACCGGGATCCCACTGCGCAGAGGTGGGCTTTGTAGATCAGGGCCTGGACCTGCTCTTTCGGGTACGTCGACTTTTGCGCCAGCTGCATCGCCAGGTCGCAGTCCTGCAGCTGCGGCGCCAGATCCAGCACAAAGTCCCCGGGCAGACCTGCTGGTCCCTCTGTCTCGAAGAAGAAATCGGACAGGATGCAGATTTCGCAGCCGAGGCGCAGCAACAACGCGCAGAGGAAGCCCTTGACCTGGATGACCGAGTCGTCGAAGCGGAACTGCTTCTGCGTCCGTCTCTGGCGGTTCGTGTGGCGGACCAGGTCGGCCACTCGCCGGAACGGCTGCTCTTCCTCCTTCACTTTCCGGACGAAGCCATCGATCTTGGTCCAATGCCTCATCAGGCTTCCATAGCGCGTCTTCTTGACGTCCGTATCCAGGCAGCCGAGGTAGCTGAAGCGAGGGGGGACAATGGTCGGGCGTTTTGGCTTCGCGCGCCCGACAGGCACGCCGTCGACGTCGGCCCGGGCGGCCATCCTCAGCGCCGACTCGGCTTCCAGCAGCGAGGATGCGAGACTGCGGTACTTGGCGTCGGACCACGAGATGAACTTCTTGGTCGCCTCGTCGAGGGCCACCCGACGCACGATGCGGCCGTATCTTGCAATGTTTCGCAGTGAGCCTCGGCAGCTGGGGCACACGGGGACGCTCGCTCCGTCCATGGAAAAGGGTTCAGAGACCTTGTTGATGCCCACGGGGCGTCCGAGCGGATCAATGACATAGTGCGATGGCATGTCCATCAGACCGTCCATGGAGGCAACCGTGAGAAAGTGTCCACAGTCCGGGAAGATGCATGGATCCTCGTCCAGATCAATCTTTCTGTATTCTTTCCATTCGAGGAGGTCCACTTGGATGTCTTTGATATCGTCGGAAGCGCATTCCTGGCAGTATGTACTGTCGGGACAAGTCTCGCCACAAATCGAGGGGCCTGTTGCATAGTTTCAGAATCATGTAATAGTCATAAAATTGAACAAAAAGAAAGCCTGTACACAGACAAAAAGTCACGCACGACTTACACTTGTGTCCGCAGACGAGAAATTTGTCGCACCGCCGGGAGCACGGAACCCAGTCGCAAGGCACAGCGCAAGGCATCGTACATTCGGCATGAGGACAGCAAGACTGGCACTTCTCTTCTGCGCACGGCACGCATGGCTCGTGGCATAACTTGCTGCACCTCGAGTGACTGCATCGGACCTCGCACGTCCTGCTGCAAGCAGGGCACTTGCTTCCGGCGTGGCAAGTCTCGCGGCAGCTGTGAGGACATGTCGAGTATTTTTGGCCGCACACTTGTCCACACTGCCCGTGGTTCTCCTCCACAACCTGGTGATCCTGGCGCTTGTTGCATCTCCAGCAAGCGTGTTTACAATCGTGGCCACATGCCAGGGGCTTTCCACAGCTTGATTCGCACTTGTACCCATCGCCCGTCACGTCCTCGCTACATGCGATGTCGACGCGATGGTCACAACCGGGCACCGTTTTCGTGACCATGACCTTGCAACGAATCAGCGATGCGTCTTGGGCTTCGAAACACAGCGCCTGCGTCACC
Organism: Claviceps sorghi; assembly: GCA_018360135.1. Classification (NCBI taxonomy): domain Eukaryota; kingdom Fungi; phylum Ascomycota; class Sordariomycetes; order Hypocreales; family Clavicipitaceae; genus Claviceps; species Claviceps sorghi. The sequence continues at coordinate 14,564 of SRPV01000431.1, read as the reverse complement.
TTGTGGCCACAGTCGAGCATGATATCGAGGCCTGTGACGGGTTCTCGACAATCCGTAGGGCACGCATCGCCACAGCGCTTTGGACACGAGTGTTCGCATCCCTTGATGGATCTGGGGCATGGCTCGATGCATTTCACCGCCTCGTGTAGTAAGTCGGAATGGCAGCGTCCACTGCATGAATGCCCGCATGCAAGTCTCATCTGGCACGGCAGATTGCAACCGCTTTCCGGAGCATGGACGACAAAATCATCCGGTTTCGATACGAGAATCGTCGTCTGGGGATGTCGAGGACACTGCAGACCCAGCTCTGGGCCCAGATTTCCCTGATTGTCCAGTTGGTTGATGACCGTCTGCCACATGGGCACGCTTCTGTACGTGTTTGCGTTTCCAATAATGTACATGCCATGCTTCGCACGCGACAGCAAGACGTTGATCCTGTTTGACGTGCTGAGAAATCCGCATTTGCTCTTTGGGTTGCTTCTCACCAGGGAGATGACGACGACTTCTGCCTCTTCTCCCTGAAAATTGTCAACAGTGGCCACTCGGATTGTTTTCAGAAGAGAGCTCTTGCTGATAGTTGTCGGATTCGTCTGATCCCCCAAATCCATCATTTTGTCCAATGCCATGGCCTCGAGATCCTCGTTGTCCCGGTCGTTGATGCAGATCTCGAAGATTGACGCCATGCGACGCCGAAGCTTGTGGAGCTGGCCTAGGTAGGGGGTCACGACAGCGATCTGCCCGTTCTGATATGCACCTTGGCGTATCAGATGAGACACCAGAGCCGTTGTCATTTCAACTTCAAAGTCGTTCGAGTGCGACGTATTCAGTGCGTCGTGCGCCGACGCGCCAGCTTCAAGGTGCTCATGGTGGAACCAGAATAATCTCCGCCTCATACCCCTGACTTCTGGATAAAGGCTCACGTTGCCGGCATTTTGCAAGCTGGGATACAGTGTCGATCGAATGAGCGCAGCAATCGACGGGTGCATTCGCCGCTGTGTCTCCAGCGTACTGTACGGCACTCGTGGATCGGTGTCGTAGAGCGGCTGGACCAGCCTCTCGAAAAGAGACATGTCCAAGGAGTACTTTGCACCCTCCGGGTTTGTACTCTGAAGCTCATAATTATTGATCTGAGGCCGAAGCTGCAGGTGGTCTCCGATCAAAATGGCGTGCTCCAGCGATGGGAGAAGCGCAGTCAGAACATGTGCTTCCAGAACCTCACCAGCCTCTTCGCAGAGCATCACTTTACTTCGCAAGCGCCGCAGGAGTCCAATGTTCCTTGCCAGACCAGTTGTCGTGACGCCAATCACATCTGCCTGCTGGAGGCAGCGGAGTTTGACCTCATATCCGACCTTGTCTCGCCGTTCACATAATTGCCTGTATTCCCTTTGCAAAGACGCAAGGAGCAGAATAATTGGGTTTCTAATCTCGCGAAGCCAGTTTTCGAATAAAATAAGTCTCTCGTAGCTGCTCATTTCAAACAAGTTGGTGTACTCCAGATCTTCCACCGGCTTGTGTTTGTACAGGTCTTCATGGCCGCCGGTCAACCAATTGTGGATTGCAGAATTCGACGTCTGGTACGAGACAAGGGTCCAGCCATCCTCTGACGGCGGGAAGAGCTCGTTGTGGTGTCGCAGATGGTGGTTCTGCAGGTGGTCCTTGATAGTGGCTAGGGTCTGCGACACTGCCAACTCGCGCAGACCTGAAACTATCTCTCGCGAGACTCGTTTGATTTCTCCACGGACCTGTCCAAACTCAGTCTTTTCACTCTTGGTCTTGTCAAACGCCTGCACAATGTTTTTCAGGTTGAGATTGACCATTCGCTCGGACTTTGACCGCGACCCGATACGGATGACCTTGTCGATCCCTTTGTCCAAAAGATGCTCGAGAAGCTGATCCAAGGCATGATTCGTGTAGCACACGCAAAGAATGGGGCCTAGTTTTGCCTCGGTCTTATTCTCTAACAGGATCTGAATGATCTTTTCGCCAGTATAGCTCTTCCCTGTTCCTGGAGGCCCCTGCACCAGCGACATTTCTCGCGACAAAGTATTCACGACGGCCATGGACTGGCTGGAGTCGAGGTTTGAACAGGAAGCGAGCTCTCCCGGATCTGTGTTGTTGACGGGCGACAGCACCAGGCCCGCCTGAAGACAGTTGGCCTTGTAGTTGAACCCAGGGCGCCTGGCAAAAAAGGGAGGCCGAAGCAACACATCGGTTGCTGCTTCCGGTGGCGGTGCGATGATGTCGCTGAAAGGGACATCAGGCCTTTTGTAGATATCCTGCAGTGCAGCGAGTGTATGTCTAAAGGAATCCAAAAGAATACCTGGGAATTCGACCAGGAACTTTCGTTCCGTGGCGCCAATCGCACGATACCATTCCAGCAACTTTTTCACCTCGTCGTCGCTATCCTCGACCAGTTGCAGCGTGGCATAAAGGAATTCAGCATCGTCCGATAGGGTATAATGCGGCGTTGGTTGCCCGTCTCCTGGCTTCTCGGCTTTGCTCGTCTGGCGCTGCACCTTCTCATCGGCCTTGGTTCGCATGGTTGACTGCGACACAACAAAAAAGGTAACGCTTCCAGTGGCGCCTACGAGACATACAAGAGCCCCAGATTGAAGTCTTCGGCTTTGCTGCCACCAAGTGTGGCGCTCTTTCTCGTTCAGACTTTTTACGGTGGTGAGCTGTTGACACTGCACCAGGAGTTCTAGCCCACCCTCCGCGCCAAACATGATATTGATTGGCGTAGGATCTTCGTAGGTGTATGTCCTTAGATTTTTGCTTGTGACGAGGCGATGTTCTTGAGGCTTCTTCATCTGCTCCTGCACGTCTCGCACAGCATCTCTTAGCTGGCCCACGGTGTCCTCTCGGAGGAGGCGAAACTCTCTATCAATCCGCCCTCGAATACCACCAATATGCCAAGTACTGCTGTCATTCGTTGGCAAATACTCTGCGCGCGGTGACATTATTTCCTCAAAAGTTGGCAAGATGCTGATTTTGGAAATGTCTTCAAAGTCGTTGTCGTGTCTTGGGCCGTTGGCCGATAATCTTCCTGGAAAGTCTCGTCGGAGAACAAAGTTTTCTCGGATCACTGGTTCGACAGGAAGATCTTGGTAGGCAACAATATCGTTACCTACTTCAAGGCGACGGCGCATGTAGTCCATGTACTTGATTGATTGCAATCTTGCAAACGACTCTTGATCCGACGTGCTTTGGGCGACGATTTCTGCAAATTGTTGAACAATGAGAGCAAATATCTCATTCACCAGGTTGACAGTGTTGCAGTCAAGTAGTTTGGTCAAGACAGCCAGCGAGAGCTCCACCGCGGACATCATGGTCAAATCGGGGTTATTGCTCGTATGTGGCCATGCCTGAACCAACTTGACAAGGTAGTCGAAGAGATCTTTCATTCGGCGTCCACCAATTCCACAGACAAAGTTGTAGATCGACGCCACCTGACCTTCCAGGACGGCCGAGTCAATTACTCGGGGATGAGTTATCAGCTGAAAAAGCGGTTTGACCTCTGTCGTCCAGAAGGTTATGCTTGGACCGCTTCGCTTCGCTATCTGGACATGCAGCTCGACAACATCTTTGATGTAGAGAAAGCCGGGGTCGGTGGCAACGTTTCTTATTACATCCTGCGAAGAGCTGATGTCACTGTCCATCAGCTCCAGAGCAAGCCGGAAGAAGCGGCTAATGGTGGCAGGGGGTGGACGCGAAACAGACGAGCCTCGAAGAAGCAGCTGTTTCCATTCACGATGCTTTCCATCCACCTTTGGTTTGGCTGTCTTGGCGTCGAAATCCTCGAAGAACTTTGCCACTTCTGAAGGTACTTCTTGTTTTTTCTGATTTGATGCAACTCCATGAGAGTACTTGCACCGATTGCCAAACTTGCAGCGCCCAGTCCGCCCGTATTCCTAACACAGGTTGGGTGGGTTCAAGGTCGAAGTCCTGCCACCAGAAAGTCGACTGTTCGAGGCATCAGCATCAGCAAGTACGTTAGCATGTATAAAGAAATACATTAGAGACATACTTGTCTTCCATATCCTCCATATTGCCTGTTGACCTCAGCTCTGCTTCCACAGTTCCAGACGATCCTGTGCTTCAGCCTTGGGGCAAGAAAAGTCCGATTTTGTGGTAACGCCCTGGGTCAGAGTAGGCTGAAGTCCAGAATGAAAGGAAGTTGAGAGGTTGAAAAGAGGAGGATATATGAAAGGTTCTGGAATTGATGCTCGCGTTTGCTCTTTTGCAAACGGAGACTGGCAACCCGATGAATCTGCTATCAGAAGGTAGCGCAAACACGAAGCTCACCATCTTTTCTTGTTCTTGTCGGCAACGGCAACGGCAACGAGACCAATGTACGGCAGCAAACCGGCAGCCCGGCAAACTGACAGTCGCCAGCCCTGGCACTGATGACAGCTGCCGCGGCATTGTTGTTCCTGCGACTGTCATTCCATCCCCTCCGCCTCTCTGTCGATACATTGCGAAGCTTGATCGCTAGGACTTCTTCATTCTGGCCTGATAGAAAAATACGTCCGCTGCCTCCACCTTATTTATATTTTTTTTTTAAAAAAAAGGATGGTAGATGGTGAATTGGATATTGCCGTCGCAATCGTTGGCTTGCGTCTGGTAAAACGTTGTTGTTGCAACTAGCCCTACATCACCAGGTGAGCTGGCATCACATATCGGGATTTCAGGATGCATGCCAACGACAAAAAAATATCGCGCACTGCTCAGGCTCAGGCTTTCACCTCGACAGGACAAGCAGATTTAGGCAGTTGAGCCAAATGATGATCGCAAGATTGAAATTTCAGCGAGATTCAGCAAAGGGATTTTGAGACGCTCTGCGTCTCGGCGTCGAGACTTGCCATGTTGCTTTGCTCTCGAGTTCATTCGTGCTCGTGCTGTTGACACTTGTCGGACCTGTTGAGGGAGGGACTGACCCTCCCAGAAAAGTGGGGCTTCGCCGTGAGGGAAAACAGAGATAAAAGAAGGCTAGCTTTGAGGGAGAATATTAGCTAGAACAACCCCCTCCTAACATGACGAATTTTGGTGCCTAGTTGGGCTCTTTTGGTGCATTTATCCGTGCCGGCCATAGTCATCTTTCAGACCTCCTCTCTCTTGTGGCCGTTGGCCAGCCACGACTCAGCCACCACACCATCGCAGCACCAGGCGAGATTGAGACTGCGTCTGACCCACATTGTAAAGTCCCGGCCCCTGTTGTCCTCCTCCTATTGGGCCAAGCGCATCGTCTCAGCGGCCCGTAGCCCAGTAGCCCAGTAGCCCAGTAGCCCAGCCACCAAACGAGCCGCGTCCCACGAGCACTGGTCCCCGTCCCCAACCCCACTTCCTTCCCGTGGCCGCCGGATACATGTAATCAACTCAGACCGAAGCAATACTGAAAGCTTCCGGCCAACACGACATCGTCACTTTGTACATCGTTCCGGCATCGAGGATAACAAGGCTTGCCGCTGGGATTGCTTGTTACTTGTCGCAACTGCCCTCGAGGCATCACGTCACGACAGAACAACGTCCCTTCATCGCTACCAGACAGAGTTCATTTCCGCTTTCCATTGCCATCAGCGACAGCAAGTCAAGCAGGAATCATGAGCATCCTCGAAACCATCGACTCGTCCATCACGGACCTGTTCTCCCAATGGAATGCCTACTCGACTGCGCTGGCAACAGCCCTCGTTGCTCTCATCACCTACCGTATCATGACTGCAACCGAGCCTGATGTCCATCCCCTACTGCTCGCCCGACAATCCATGCCCTCATCTGTTCGACACGAAGGCGAAAGCGCAGTTTATCGATCTCAGTTAGCGCCGCATGGAATGCCACTCAGTGCCGGGTTGAATATCAGGGATTCTGGTGTACCAAAGTTCTCGCACGGCAGGGCCGGCGACTTGCGGGACGTTTGGAGGAAGGCCGCTACTGGAGGAGATGATGGTGCAACGGGACGACTTTTGACCGTCCTAGGCTCTGAAAATGTCGTTGAACACGAGATGGGTACGACTTTACCCCCCTTGGCCGCTCTCTCTCTTCTCTCTCTCTTTCTCCTTTTGTTTTTCTTTCTTTCTTTCTCTTTTGAATTGCGTGGCAGGACGTGTTGCGATTCTGAGTATGTGGAAGCTGGAGGAAGAAAGACTACTAACACGACGAAGCCGATATGAACCGACAAATTAATGTCATCGGCCGATATGTTGAAGAACAGGGCTCCATCAAAGTCGCAATCTATCTACCCAACTCCATTGAATTGCTCATCACCCTCTTCGCATGCTCTTTTTACCCCAACCTGACGACAGTCATCCTACCATTCAATGTTTCCGAGTCAGAGCTCATCTCCATGCTCCGTCGTTCGGCCGTCGATACTGTAGTCACAGCCACCGGTGCATTTCCCCTCGATTCTGTGGTCAAGGCCTACCCGTCCATCCGTCAACTCATCTGGGTCGTTGACGAGGGATCCCGCCACATGGATTGGAACGATGTTCCCGAGGGTATGGGCGGAAGTGTCAATGTGACCACCTGGCAGGATCTCGTCAACGATACTCCCGCAGGTACGCTCACGGACTTACCGCCCGTTAATAAAGATAACGTCCCCCAGGATATTGTGACGTTCTGGCAGGGCAAGGCCGGTGAGCTGAAGGAGATGGTGCGCTTCACTCAGGCGAATCTAGTGTCAGCGATTTCTGGCCAACTCATGGCGATTCCCAGCAGGGAGAGGCTGACGCAGGCTGATCTGTTCTTGCCTGTCGACGCGCTCTCCAACATCCACACGTTGACCGTGACGCTGGCGGCGCTCTTTTCCAACGCATCGGTGGCACTCAACTCCGTCGCAGGTCACTCTGCCGATCTTATACTTGCCACGCAAGGCGTCGCGCCCACCGTCATCGTCGCCAGCCCAGCCACATTACTCCGCTCGCACGAAGAGTGCATTCGCAGGCTAGGCGGTGGTCTAGCCAAGGTTTCTCACACCTTGTCCACAAACACACTCATCCAGCGTGGCGTTCACGCTGCCTCGAATTTCTTGTCTGCGTTTGCGGCGGCAGCCCATCTTCGCATCGGAACCGCGCCCGGAAAGCTTCGCTTGATTTATACAGCGGAGCGTGCTGGCGCCGACACGCCTGTACTCTCATCTCAGGTCCTGTCAGATCTGAGGATATTCACTGGAGCAAGAGTCGTCTATGCTCTGGTGGCAGCTAGAGTCGCCGGCGCCGTGGCACAGACATCTCTGTTTGACTACAGAGTATCTGCCAAAGTCAAGGCCCATTTTGGTGGTCCCCCGTCTTCCGTGGAGATATATCTGAAGGACATGGGAGCGCACAGGACAACTGACGACGTGGTCGAGGGCGAGGTAAGACTTTGTACCGTTCTTTGTACAATGGTTCCGGCCAGATGGGCTCCTTACTAACTCGTGCAAACTTAGATTGTCGCTCGCGGACCCTGCGTGTCCGGAGGGGAGGCGCGCCTTGGAGTTGCCGGCAAGCTAAACGACGACAACACGCTATCGTATGCATAGCGAGGTAGGGGAGCAGAAACAGAAATGAACAGGAATGCAGGCGCGGGCCCGTACACGAAAATCGATAAGGTAGCGGATGAATTTATTTATTGGTTCTCGTTTTCGTTTTGGTTGTTCTTCGCCCGTGTACATATGGTCACCCTAGAACGGGGATGACTGCATAGATACAATCATTTTTTACCCCTGCCTAGCCTAGGTGATGCATGAAATGGGGATCTGGTGCAATCCGACGCGGATGGGGTGTCGGAAAGCCACACCAGACGACTTGTTGCAACACTGGAGTGTTGCCTTCTCTTTGTGCGTCTTTTTGGTGCGCGGGGCGAAGCTCATGTTGGTTCCATGTTCACTCCGAAACGAATCGTGCCTCAGGCCAGCCGGCGATCGGTGACGTCGACACCTCGTACCAATGCACGTGCCCCCCTGTGTGCGGTGCGGTGCGGTGCGGTGCGGTGCGGTGTGGCTGTTGTGGGGACCTTCGAGGGGCTTCGACGGGGCTTGGAGGCCCGCCACCTAATGCAGGCACCGAGGCGGGCACGATGCCACGGGCTGGCTTGAAATCATCATTCATCATCCCAAGCCCCCTTCATGCCCGTTGACCGGCAAAGGTCTTGTTTCCCGGAAGGATGAGAACGTGTACTCTTCCCCATCCTGTTCTCTCCCGTGCCGTCATCAGCGCGCCAGCTTGATTGGCAGCATCTGAGCGGCCATGGCCCTGTTTTGACGCCATGTTCCGCCGACGCCAAAGACACCAAAGAACGACGACGGACGGCAACGGACGACGACGACATCCATAGTCTTGGCCCATGAAGACGCTCTCGCGCATCTTGTCCCGTCGGCGGTCTGGCGAGGGCGACTGCGACCCCGAGGTGCGGCGGCGCAAGGGTGGCACGCCTGGCCGTCAGTCCGGACCGGCCGCTGTGCCGGAATCCCTTCAGTTGCCGTCCCGGCGGGTCAGTGGCAGCGACGCCGTCTTGGCCAAAAGGCGTCGCCAGCTGAGCCGTGGCATCGTAGGCGATGGCTGCGTCGTCGTGGACGCCAGCCCGGAGGCCGACCCAGGTCGAGGGAGCGACGCGGCAAGCAGCAAGTCATGGCGGAATCCGCCCATCAAGATATGTCCGAAGTGCGCGGCCGTCGACTTCCCCTGCCTGCTCGACTGGAAGCTGGGCCAGCCAAGACCTTGGGTCCAACTGTCCCATGTTCTGCGGCCACTGCCGTCCCAGCCACCATTTCCGCCTGTCGACGACAGCCACGATCACCCGGGCGTTTGTTGCCCTCGGCCAGGAGCACCTCAATGTCCCTTCTGTCTCTTCTTCAGAGCCATGATTGGGCCTTTGCCCACGGACGATCTGTCAAAATTCAGTCCCTACCTGCGGATCCGTCAGGCCTTTGAACGACTCGATGGCATCGGCGAGAAGCATGAACTGGCCCGCTCCGTGCTGATGGAGGTGACGACGCAGAAAAAGTCCCTGCCCTGGGGTTATCTGCTGAGAGCCGAGGACAAGGTGGATGACGGCGACGTGTCTGGTTATCTGGTAGAAAAAGGCCAAGCCGCTGGAATTCGTGCAAGACGCGTGCCGCCGTTGCTGAATCCATCTGTGCCCCAATGTTGGCTGGACTTTTGTCGGCGGAACCATTGCAACTCGGCATGTACTGCGGCCCCCATGCAGCAGCATCCCATTGCAGCGCTCCAGCTCATTGACTGCCACGAGAAGCGCGTGGTGGCGGCGGAAGGGATTGCTTCTGCCGGTTCTGCCGATGCGACCGAGTACCTCGCGCTGAGCTACGCGTGGTCGCAAACCGGGCTGGACTCGTCCGCGGAAGCCCCCTTTGACGTGCCAGCCCTGCGCGTCGCCCCTGGCGGACAACTGCCAGACGCGCTTCCGTCCCTGTTCGCAGATGCAATTGCCTTCACGACCAGGATGGGCTTCCGGTACCTGTGGATCGACCGGTTCTGCCTGCAGGTCGACGCTGCTGCCCGGCGCCGGCAAATCGACGTCATGGGCGAAATCTACTCTGGCGCATCCTTGACACTCATCATTGCCGCCGACGACGACGCACCACCCGGCATCGCCGGCCTGAGCACGCCGCGGGAGCACCAGTTGTCATTGCGGCTCAACAAGGCCCTGTACACTACGTCGCTCGTGCGGCCTGATCTCGAGGTCGCATCTTCAAAGTGGGCGTCGCGCGCCTGGACGCTCCAGGAAGGCCTACTCTCGCGCCGCCGTCTGATCTTCACGTCCTCGCAGGTCTACTTTCAGTGCCGAGCGCTGCATTGCTACGAGAGCCTGTCGTTGCCTCTCCGGCTCGCGCCCGACTGGAAGCTCGGCCGCGTCTTCCCCGCCGGCGGCGATGGCCCTTCAACACAACCAGGCCGAGTAAAGCATCTGATAGAGGCCTTCATGTGTCGCGACCTGACCAACCACGACGAACGCCTCGATGCCATCAAGGCGCTGCTCCCGGAATATGGGCGCGCAGATGCCCCCGCGGTGCAATACTTTCTCGGCCTGCCGTTGTTCCACCCCGATGACTTTGTCATGACGGGCGTGGTCAGCCAAGCGGATCGTCTGGCAGCGAGCCTAGGATGGATCGTATGTGATGGAACCAGCACCACGGCCAACACAGCCAGCGCAGCCCAAGCAACCGCAACCACCGCCACCACACTCGAAGCACCCGCCGAACCCTGCTGTTCCAGAACAACCACTTCATTCCCCTCCTGGACATGGCTTGCATGGCGCCTCCGCCGCAAAAAGACGGTTCCAACACCCGATAACCTCTCCTTCTCCTTCAATCTCGTGGGCGAGACGTCCCCCGTCCTCCAGGGGGTCTCTGCGGCGCCCGGGATGGAAATCTCCGTCGGCTTCACAAACGACCACACCGTTCTGTCGTGGGAGATGGACGGCGACGCCATTTCTACAAAGCCTACAGAAACCATCTCCTTCTTGCGTCTAGAAACATACTGTTTTGAGCTGACGGCCTTTGTCGACGCGGCGCACCCACCCGCCGCCGCCGCCGCCGCCATCTGGTCCCTGCAAGAACAACAAGCCGCCGCCCTGGGCGCACAAGACAGACGTGTCGTGCAAGACATGGTCCAGGCGGTGCTGCCACGAGCAAAAGTATCACCACCCGCATCGGCGGCGGACCATCCTCTCGACGAGACGGCCGCACCCGCAAAGCACGAAATGCCCCTGCTCGGCGTGCTCGTCTCGGGCCGGAACTGGAAAGGCGGCGGCTCGCCATGCCAAGTCACGGTCCTGATCTGCGGGCGCAGCACGTGGGAGGACGGTCCGTGGGTTCGGCTCGGTGCCCTGGCGTTGGAGTGTGAGTCGTTTGGCGCGGAGAGCAGTGGGGAGGGCGTGATGCGTGGCGTCAAGACGGGGGACGAGGAGCGTAGACCGACAGATTTGCCGGTCCGGAGACGGGAGCTCGACTTGTACTAATCTGTACAACACGTCACGATGTAAAGCATGTAAAAGGGATGAAGAGAAGGGAATAAAATCAAGACAAGGATAATACCTCGCGGGAAGAGAAAAAAAAATAAAACAAAATAAAATAATTCTTCACTGACACAGCCTCATTGATCCATGGGGTCCCTCCCGCCAACCTCGCGCCGACATTCCCAACCACGGCATCCTAGAAGTGCGCGGGTCCGTGGAGGGCCCCGCGACATGATGAGCGGCGCTGAACAAGGCTGATGCTTGATTTCCGGCGCCCGGAGGAGGACCGCGGCGATGGTAGTGGCGGAGGCGGGTGTGCTTGTGGCGCTCGTGTTGGTGTCGTGCGCGGGACGATGTGGTGAGCGGGAAGGTGCAACCAACCAGACCAGACCAGACTCTTCTTCGGGTATTCCTGCTCCACAATCCGCCCCGTTTCCTGTTGACAACGCCATGTGAGGAGAGAAGCGGACCCGTGAGCTCTCGCATCTCTTGCCCTTCTGTATGTACACTTGCACCCGTCCGCCGCACCACGCCGCCTCTATCGCCAGCTGCGATCCTAAACCACGAATGTCGTCACTTTATCTATGAGACCAGCAGAGGGCCGTCTGTGGCAGCCGATCTGCACGAGGTCGAAATGAGGGGGGTCAACCGTGGCCACTCCGGAACTCGACGAGCTCCACTATTGCTCCCAGGGACGGGGCCAGGCGCCTTTCCCAATCGATGACGGCTTGCAACCTCGGGTGACGAGACGAATCCTCCCTGTTGTGGCTGGTCAGGACTCGGGAACGCGAAGCTACCTAGCTATTAATAGCAGAAGGAGATTTGAGGCGTGGCCGGGGTGAATTGGCGGACGGAGCGGGTGTGCCAAGCAACAACAAGAGCGCGGGCAAGCGAGGCGACCGGCGTACGATGAGCAACAGCATCGGAAGCCATGAAAGCAGCAGCCTTTTGTTGCCTGCTTACACGTGTGTAGTATTGGTGGTGGCTTGCCGCCCGGCGAGCAAGGCTATTTTCGATGGAGCCTCGCGCCTCGTTCACTCTGCAAAAAAGTCATGGTCTGCTGCTGAGGGATTTGATGGACGTTAGGACGGGCCAAGGTGGATCCTCGAATAATTTGAGTGACTGGCGAGCGTCATGCGTGACAAGCCCATCATGATGCAGATTGGCCTTACAATGTCCCGGCAAAATCCTGCGTGAGACACGGGTACCGAACAAGCCCGAGACGGGGATACCCATGCCTGGCTGGCTGTTGTCCGGTGTGATGATGAATTGTACATACGTACATATGTATGTACATACATATGTACTTAATGTAGGCAGGCAAGTCCTCTTCACCTGCGTGCCAGTTGCCGACGGCACAAGCACGCAAATACATACAAAATGGCCTTGGCCCGGCGATAAATTCGCAGCCTTTTGCCGCAAGTTCCCGTGTGATTGGCATGTTGATGGGATTTTTCATGCAGCCGCCGTGCAGTGCCATGCACTATGCCACGCACCATGCCACGCACCATGCCATGCACTATGCACTCTGCCATGCACCTTGCACAAATGCAACATGCGCATGCACTTGCCGACTCGCTCTAGGACCCATGTCCCTCTGTGTCGCTCGTCGGACGTGATTGCTGATAACCTTATTGGCTGCCGTGTCGTCCAGCAGAAGCTAGGTCCGCCTCCAAGCGAAATGAAGACTACAGTCCACCCCTTGAATTATTTTACACATTAATATTGCAGGGGGGGTTCAGCTAATTAAGCGTCTCTTTAGCAATTATGATAACATAGGCCCTAGTTAAAAAGAATATTAAGCTAAGTGTGATTTTTATATAAAAAAATATATTTATAGGCCCTAGTTAATACCCTAAATATCCCTTATATACTGCCTTAATAGCTATAAGCCTATAGGGTATAGAATATATTAATTTTTTTAAATACTTTAGTAATACTATACCTTAAGCCTTTTAAATAACTTTATATAATTAATAACCTTTTAAGCACTTAAAAGAATACTTCTTATTAATTTAATATTTTATTTAAAGCTATATATATTTTATAGGATTTAGGTTAGCTAAGTATAGTAGCTACTAAATAAATTCTTTACTATTAAATATATACTTAATATATTTTATAGTATTTTTTACTAAGTATAAAGATATATTATCTTATTAGATTTTAAAATTAGGATTCTAAGACTAAAAAATATAAAGTAATAGAAAAATATACTATAAGTAGGTTTCTAAAGTTATTATTTTAATTTTATTAAATTTATTAATATCTTTACTTATAAAAAGTATATTAGTATTATATAATTAACTATAAAAATACTACTAACCTTTAAAGACTATTATATATTTTTTACTATTATTAATTTTATTAACCTAGGTTTTATTAAACTAAATTTAATGCTTTTAATCCTTAGGTAATAAGTAACTTTAGTGTTTTATAAACTTAAGGTATAATTATTTTATATACTTAGTTAATTTTATATTTATAAGCTAAAGTTTTTTATTAGTACTAAAATTAATAAAAGCTATAAATATAGTAGCTTTTAAGTATAAGTAAAGAAAAGGTAGTATATTATAAAGTTACCTTAATAAAAGATATTGCTTTAACTAAATAGGCATTTAAAATGCTTTTTTAAGGTAGTCTTATATTTTATAAGGGATAATAGTAAGGTAATTAATATTTTTATACTAAGGTATTATTATATAGGTAAGTATATAGTAAACTTATTCTTAAAATAAATTTAAAACTATTAAGATTTTATTTAGTAAAAAACCTATAATTTTATAAAAAGTTTTAATTATAATATACTTTTTAAATATAGTTATATTTTACTTTATTTTTTTTAGTATATATTAAAGTATATCTTCTATATAAGTATATTTATTAATAGTATTAATATAAGTTAAAAAATATAATATATTTAGAATATTACTACTAATTTATAATATCTTTACTTATTAAGATAACTTTAAAGTTATTATTATTATTTTTAAAAAAGAAAGAAGAAAAAAGCTATAATTTTATAAGGTTTTTAAGGCTAATTTTTAAAAGCTTTATAATATAAATATAAGTTATAAAATTATTAAAATTAAAGCTTAGTAAGCTATTATATTAAAGGCTAGGTTTTATATTAAGAATTATACTAAAAGATATTAAGTATACTAAGCTTAATATACTTCTTATACTAATAGAATAAAAGCTTAGTGTAATTTACTTAAGAGGAGTACTTAGCTAAAGTAAAAAAGACCTTTAAAAGGGGTTTAGTAAAGTTACTAGCTATAGCTATAGAAGTATTTATATTATTATAAAAAGGTAGGAAAAATTTATAAGAGTATATATAATAAAAGGAAAAATTTAATATAGTTATAACTATTTAAATTTATATTATAAAATATAATATTTATATATAAATCTCTATATAACTTATACTTTATTAATTATATAACTATATAAGGATTTCTTATTTTACTTTAAAAAAATTATATATTTATATTTTTTTTTCTCTTAGTGTTTTTTTTTTCTATTATGTGTATTATATGCGTATAGATTACTATAGGTGCTAGCAACTATTAAAGAGGGACTTAGCAGTTAGCCAAGGTAGGGCTTGTCACTCTGTA
>SRPV01000430.1:0-20033 GCA_018360135.1 Claviceps sorghi | reverse complement strand
TTTTTTTCTCTCTCTTTGACCTCCCCCCTTCTTCGGGGACACGGGAACGGGAAAAATGCGGTGGAGGGTGCAGGATAGGGAACGAATACGCGCGACCAGGAGGATGGAAACTGTTGTGCCAGAAGGAGAGAAGCCAGACGCGCGGATGAGGTGAGATTGGGAACGGGAAAAGGACAAGGGAAAAGGCACAAGGGAAAAAGGGGGACGAGGGTTGGCAGGGCACAAGGACAGTCCAGATGTCCCGATGTGAGCGAGCGCTGAGCTACGCGCGCTCGGGAAACGGGATGCGCGAAAAGCCGTCTGGTCTGGTCTGGTTGATCTGGTCGCAAGGCGCCAACAACAACTGACAGCAACAGCCCAGGCCCAGGCCGGCTTGTGGACCTCTCGGGGGCGAAGCGAAGGGGGGGCGGGCGGGAAAACCTGGCGCTGGAGACTCGAGAGCTGGGCCTGTGATTCTGCATTGATTTGTTTTGCTTCGTTCCCCCTTCCCAGGGCCTGGTTGGCTCACGGTTCCTGGCGCGATGCATCCCATCACACGTACCTTGGGTGTTGGGCTGGTCGGCCGGCGAGGTGGGGGCAGCTCTTGTTGTACCTGAGGACAAGGACATACATAGACCCGACGGTTGGCATTGAGTTTCTGCATCTACATACAGTGGCATGTACCGAGGCGTCGACACTGCACTCGCCATCAGCGTCGAGGGCACCTGCCGCTTCCAACGCTCCAGGCCCGAAGAAACGGGCCCGGTACGAGCCCTATCTGCCCAAGTGCCTCCCCAAGTGCCTCCCCAGGTACCTCCCCAGGTACCTCCCCAGGTTCCTCCCCAGGTTCCTCCCTACTTACTATAGGCTTAGGTACCTCCCAAACAATCCGCCATACAATCTTGGTGTATAAAGTATCGGCAGACATCCGACCCACGGTACCTACCTAGGGACTTACTTACCTAAGTAGGTACTTGACCACCAATTCCACCAACACACCGCATCGCCATAGCCGCCCTCACCGCCAGCACAAAGCACAGCGACGCCCCGCCGCCCGCAACCTCCACGCCCCATCCCAGACCAGAAACCAACAAGAGCACGCCAGTCCACCCGCCTCGCCGTCAACCTCACAAACACCCAGCCCTCCAGCCGTCGTGCTGCTCCAGTCCCTACGCGCCCACACCCGTGACCACCAGACCGCAACGCGCAACCGCAAACTACCAGACATCACACCGACGCTTGATTTGTCCGCCCAATGGACCCCCGCGTACGGCTTTTCCATTTCCCCTCCCCGCGAGGGACAGCGCACCGAGCAGCAAACTGACCCTCGTCTCCGTCGCCTAGAAATTCATGGCCCCCATCGCGGCCTTCACCATGGCCGGCCTCTTGTTCGTGTAGGTAGAGCCTGCGGGCGACGCACGTGCTTTGCTATCCAGTTGGCACACGCATGCTGGCTGTCGATCCGCACGCGGCACGCAGTCGCGGCACGCAATCGCGACATCAGTTACGGCCCACCCAATAACCCCTTCATCACGCATCAAAACGACAAGCTAATGCGTCTTCGTCTTTGCTCTCACGTCCTTGCCCACCCTGCAGATACACGAGGTCATCCATTAGAGCAGCAAGGAGGGAAGCAGGGCGGAGGTAGCAAACTTGTGAACCGAACCCCTCGTCGCCTCGACAACTCCCCCCTCCCCAAACGTCCCGCGACTGTGCATAATGTCAAGAGCTTTATTCAGCCATCAAAACTCCCATGCTATGTACGTCCACGGTAATGCTACATCCATGTCCGTCCGCCTTGTCATGACCGTTTTATGCGCATTCAAGCTCGGCAAAAACACCTCTTGCTTTCGTTTTTTTTTTTTTTTTTTCAATACCCGTTCAAAGAAAAGCTTTCGGAAATGTGGCCAAGATAAGAAAAACAAAGTAGAATAGAAAAAGACACATGTCCAACACATTAAACACGAGGAGATGAGGGTAGAAAAAGGGAAAACCACACTTTGAACCCCTAGTGGACCAGATTTGTCTATGCCTCAAAAAAAAACCGTTTCTCGTTCAGAAGGGGGAAGGGGGGCGGGTATCTGATGCGGGACTTTCGCAGCCCACTGCGGCCTCTGGAGAGGCATTAGAGTGTATATGTATATTGTTTCCTGTGAATGTGTGCGCGTCTTTTTGGGGGAATATACAGCCATTGTCGCAGTCGGCTCTCGGCGGGCAGAAAAAAAGAAGAAAGAAGCGAGAGAAAGAAGAAGAAGGGAAAAGAAATAAAAAAAAAGTTTCATGCCGCATGGGACAACGCCGTCAAATATCAACCAGCATGTTCAAGTCCTTGGCCCCTCTGCTTCGGCCTTGACCTGGTGGAGGAACCGCATCACATACTCATACGTTAGCATAGTGACCGTGGCAGCCGGAACGGCACGCATCATGTTGGTTCCCAAGCCAGCATAGAAGGCCCGCCAGCCTTCCTCTCGAAGAATAGTCCTGCACGTCAGCACAATGCCCTTGTATTTGCGACTGTCGATGGTGGCAGTTGTCTTGCGCTGGCTGGGAGCATCGACGCCGAGCCCCTGAAGAAATTGTTCTCCTGCCAGCGGTCTTCGTTGCGTCTGAAGACGCGTTCGAATGACTTCGTGTGGATACGTCGCGCTGCTTGCTAGGATCTTGGACAGTACGGAGGCGCACAGGATGCCAAACCAGTGTGCTTCTCCTGCTCCTTGACCCATTCCTTGGCCGGTGAACTGAGTCTTGAAATACTCGTAGGTGGGAAATTGAACGGCCACGTGGGTCAGGCCGAGCAGGGCCGGTGTAAGTCCGGAGTAGAATGACACCAATCCCTCCGAGGTGTACATCTGTCTAGCAGCATCGAGCGTAGATCGATAGTGCCCAGGCTGGCTCCGCAGCGTCCTGGCTGTGGCGGTGCTACCGGATCCAGGATACATGTAATGGGCGGCATGGTCTGCTGCGGGCGAGTGTCTCTGTGACATGAGCCGTGTCTTGATGACCCAAATGGGGTTTGTCACAATCGTGCTGCTTCCTCCGGCAATAATGGATGACCAAAAGCTGATGACATGTGGGTTATCTATCCGCAAGTTTCAGTATGAGCAATCAAAATCACCTCGACAAGTCATGCATCGATCATGCCTTCCTATTGGCATCAATCGAGCCCAAACAACGAAAATGCGTTGAACATACCGTAATGCTGGGCCATCCAGACTTTACTCTTGTTATAAACGGTAAACCAGACAGCCCATGTCGGCAAGTATCCCATAACAATCGGACCAAGGCCACGATACATGCCCCGGATTCCTTCTTCCCTCCAAATGACACTGGCCGTCCCCACCAGACCATTATACATCTTGGGTTGTCCAACGTGAGCGCCGTTCTGAAGGACTCTATACATGCCCTGCGCCTGGAGTTTAGTCTTGATGACGTCGAGGGGGCACGTCACAACTCCAGACGTGAAGCCGCCGACTGCCCCGGCAAGGGCGTTGAATTGGGCATCCGAGGCAGAGACGGCCCATTTCTGGAGAGGGGTCAAGGCCCCGCTGTGTTGCATTGGAAAGTCGGCCGAAGGTCGATATGAAGTTGTTGCATGTTTTTCTGACGCGGAATCCGTGCCTGACTCGGCGGATTGCTCGTGAGACATAACACGCTCGTCGCCTACGTGGAGAAGGTTATCTCGTGGCTTCTTTCGGCGCAAGACAGAAACGGACACAGAATTCGAGGGGGGGAATGAAGTCTGGATCAGCGTATATGAGGCTGACCAGGGGCTTCAATAGACAAAAAGCCCGGGCCTTTTTTCTTCTTCCAAGACCCTTATAAATCCCCCTCCCCGCAAGCTCGGTTCTGTTCGTCCTTGTCCAACAAGACTGGAGCTGTCAATTCCACAGACCGACCAGGCCAATACGGGGCGGGGCAGCGCCCTAGTCTGTAGCGAGACTTGCGCCGCGAT
Organism: Claviceps sorghi; assembly: GCA_018360135.1. Taxonomy (NCBI): domain Eukaryota; kingdom Fungi; phylum Ascomycota; class Sordariomycetes; order Hypocreales; family Clavicipitaceae; genus Claviceps; species Claviceps sorghi. The sequence goes on along the minus strand of SRPV01000430.1, from coordinate 16,102 downwards.
GCAAGGACAATGTCGACAGCGATGGGGAGAGATACTGCTTGCGTCGTGACCGTGATCGGGGTCAGAGGCAGAGGCACCGCGTGCGATCATTCGCGCCGATGCCGGGGACGGAAGGGACAGGCGGATGCTGCGGGGAACGGGTGAGACGCTCCCTCTCGCAGAGGCCGTTTTCCCACCTTTCCCACCTAGCAAGCACCACAGGCCATGGACTTTGGACGGACAGGCGTGCACGCGCGCACCGAGGATGAAATCGTTGCAGAGGATGTCGGTCTGCGGCGGAGGAAAGGCGGCTTGCAGGACGGAAAGCAATGACAGCGCCGAGGAAGGCGCGGGAATTGTCGATACCGGGGAGGAAATGGGGAGGGGGGATGGAGAGAGGAAGAGGAGAGACTGGAAGATGAATCTGGATTGATGCAAGATTGAGGGAGCTGTGGGACCTGCACGCGTGTGCTGTGCTGTCTGGTGCTGTGTGCTCTGGCCTGGCCGGTCAATCATTCTTGGCTCATGCTGCCTGCCAGCCAGCTGGTCGGGGTCGGGGGCCACTCCAGGGCGGCCTGGCTGCAGCCGGCCAGTGGGCGTCGGCGAGCAGGTCAAGTGCCCACATGCACCTCCAGGCCTCAAGCCGGCACCTTCAGTGTTGGCCGCGGACGCGCATTCAATCCATGAATATGTTCCATGCTGGAACCCGCCATCCAGACTCTCAGGCAGCATGGGAAGGCTCAGCTGGGTGGCCGAGGTTCGGAGCCGAGGAGGCACGATTCGTCCCTTGCGTTGTCTGACCTACTGCCGTCTGCCGTCTGCCGTCTGCCGCCCCAATGCTTACGTCTCGTGCCTGCCTCGTGCCCGCTCATGCCCGCCTTGTGCACACCTGCACCTATTCTCTTGATTGAGCTTCCGTCGCAGCATCGTCCGACTCGTTTCAAAGTATCACGTGTCCGGCCGAACCGTTCCGTTACAAACGGTCCCTCGGCAGAACAATCGTCACGTGCACCAGCCATAGAGAAGCACACCACCGTTCCCACGCAGCGCTTGCCTCACGTGACCATCTCCAGCGGCGCCACCCTCCCCCCAATCAACATCGCCGCATTTCGCGCATTCTCCGGCAGAAAGAAATGCAGTCCGAGCACTCGCTCATCTTCACCCTCTCTTGGATCCCAACCCAAATCCAATCCTCGCCGTGCCCGCCGTCGAATTGTCGCCCACCATGACCGGCTACTCCCTCGCTCCTTTCATCCTGCGCCGACCCTGGCTGGCCAAGATGGTCATGCCCGCCGCGAATTGGTACGCCAATGCCGCTGGATACAAGAAGCTCGGGTTGAGGTAAATGAGCCCGTCCTTTCCTTGACAACAGTCGTTCGAGCACAAATCGGGATATGCAGGCATACGTTGAAGATTCTGGGACCGCGAGAAACGGGGGAGGGTTTCTATTTGAACTGGCACCGCTTTTTTCCCTTTTTTCTTTCCCCTTTCGTTCTGTTTTTTTTTCCCTTTCTCGTACGAGTGTCATCGATCGAGGCCTTTATACAACTCTCAAGGTCACGTAGTGATTAACCACGGGTAACCAATATAGGTTCGACGACCTTTACGAGGAGGAGCGCGAAGCTACTCAGATTGCCCTGCGGCGTCTCTCCCCCAAGGAGTCCTATGACCGAATCTACCGCATCCGCCGCTCCGTCCAGTGCAGTTACCAGCACAAGCTTCTACCCGAGGACCAGTGGACCAAACCCGAGGAGGTACGATGGTCAATCTCCTCTCGCTACTTTCTTCGTCCTCTCTCACCCAGAGTGCTTCCCCGTGACGACTAACGCGAATGGTCCAGGACACTCCCTACCTCAGCGAAATTATCAACCAGGTCGAGGCCGAACTGGCCGAGAAGGATGCCCTCGACTCCATGTCCGTCATGAAGCGACACTAGGCGAAAGGACGAGGAGGAGAAATGTCATAAGAGAGATGTTTGAGCAGTAATGATGGGAGAGTCCGCGTAGAGGAAGAGGAACGACACCGGGGGGTTTAGAAAACGACTCATGGAGAGCGGGTGTTCCCTTTTTTGCTTTGTTACTATGCCATGGGGGAAGCCTGGATCCAAATGCCACTTGATTAGATCGACTTCACAGTCTTGTGTACTCTTACTTACTCTTACAAATGTACAAATGCGGTCTCGCACACGGACCACAATCCCCGCACCATTCCCACTTCCCCCATCCTCCCTCGTCACCTCTGGCCAAGTCGAACCAAGTCAAAACCGCCTCGTCAGGCACCGAGGCCAGCGGAAAGGACACATCGCCAACCACAACCCTAACCACAAGACCCGCCGCTTGTGCCGGAATCCCCAAAAGCACCGCAGCCTACCCCTGGCATCAGCTCGTTCCTCCCAAGCGTTTATGGATTTTTGCAAATTTATAGACGACCCTGTACACAGGTATGAAGCAAGCTCCTTGACACAGGCAGCCTAGGCACCATCGGAAGACAAAATAGGAAGTGGAATATGTAAAGAAAAAAAATCCTAGGTGCTTCGCTATAGAAACAAAATAAATAAATGTTCTTTCCTTTGGAGAAAATGTCGCTTACTCTGTCTACAAGAAGAAAACGCATGAATTTAGCATTCATAACTATTGTATATACTTTAATAGAATTTGGATTTAGTGGAACCTTTTGCTTATTTCTTTTTTTATGCTGTTTTTTATTTCCCTTTTTATACGATTTTTTCCCCCCTTCTTTTCTTCTTCTTTTTTATTAAGAAAATCTCCTCCAGCTAGACATGCGTTCGCTGCGAAACTAACCATAATTTTCAGCCGCACTAATAATATATCTCATCGGGAGTTGCGTCCTTCTCCATCTTTCAGGCCACGAGACTCGGATAAAATGTTGTTACGCTGCATTGAGTACATGCGCCCCATTCCTCTACCCCCCAGCATCTTCTCGACAAAAATAAAATATATCAACACGGACATTTATCCATCATGTTATTGACGTCGTGCGGTATACTTGAGCCAACAAAATTAATCCTACATGCGGTGGTAAAACAACAGGTAGGCAACTTTGTTATCTTTAATGTTGTCCTTGGCCTGCTTCTTGTCGTTGCTCGCCTTGCTCGCGCCGTTGGCAGAACTATTGGGTTTCTTGTTCCCGCCGCTTGAAGTTGTGACTTGGTTCCATCCGTCTTCATCACCCGTGTCCTCGTCGTGCATGACACGAAATCGATTCGCGGAGGCTCCTGAAGCCGAGTTCTCTTTGTGTATGTCCTTGACATCTTCTTCCGATCCGATCCTGGCCACATCATCGCCGTGGATTCGGCGAAGGACGGTATCATCCATGCGAATCCATTCTCGGCCGTCTTGTCTGCGAACGTCGACTGTGTAATGACCGCCGCTGGCATTCTTCCCGTGGTGGTACACAACGCTAATAAGCTTGTATCGGGGCATTGGACCAGTACCAATGGTCTGGCGACGTTGACGCGAGAGTATTTCACGCGGGATGTCGAGTTCCAGAGGATAGCCAATTTTCTTCCAGATCTTGATGGTGCCATGGCCTTCTGCGTCGAACTGGAATCGCTTCAAATGCAGAATGAGGACAGGGGGTAGAGACTCGATGAACACTTGTTTTGTAGCAGTTACGTCCTTGCCGCGTGAAGAGTTAAAGTCTCCTTGTAGACGCTCGGGTCGAGTCAGACGCCGAAGAGCGTCTGCCACGTTGCGGATTTCTGGCGAGTCAATGTCCAATTGCAGTGGCTGGTAGGGCTCTGTGGTAATGGAGTCTTTGAGCCCGGGCACGCGAAGCTCTGATCGCAAGAGGCCGCCGAATATCTTTGTGATGGGCGTAGACGAGCTGGAACCCGACGATCGAGTAATGGCAGCCTTTTGCTTGCGTCCCACTTCGAGCCAATCCCCCGACGCGTCTGGCCCGTTTTGCGCAGCTGGAGCACTTGCCTTAGCCTCTCTGTCTTCGCTATTTAACGACTTGCTCATGAGGTGAGTGCACTCGTCGTCAAGAGTCTGAAGTAAGAAGCCAAGAAATTCTTCGGCATCTTGCTGATGGCCATGCTGTTGTGGATATATTAGAAATGCACCACTATACTCTCCGGAAGGAGGACACGTTACTCACCTCCATGCTGGCAAATCGTGAAAGTTTCCTGATGGCCTCGTATACAAACTCTGGAGTGAATGGCTCTCCGTATTGTTCGAATATTTCCGGTCTCACTGTGTGTCCAAGTTGATTGGCAGTACTGGCCGAGGCTAGGACTTTAAACTCTTGCATGAAAATAACCCTAGTCCATGATGAGCATGCTGTCCAGGAACGGACTCGGAAGAATCACTCTACTCACAGTATGTCAACAAGAGGAGTTTCGCTCTTGAAGTTGTGAGTAGCCTTCTGTCTCAGCTGCTCCAGAAATTCGTAGAATGGAGTGCAGAACACGAGAACTTGTAATATCTGTCGACAGTTAGAGTGTTTTGAAAGGTTGTGCAAGGCGCCTAGGAACTAATACCTACCGAATTCATATAGCACATGTTGCCAGTGTTAATCAGACCGCGAGGCTCGATCAATGAGGTTCTATTATTACTGTCTACGCGAAAGCTCCGAATGACCTCGGCCAAGGAAGCTTTATGCGCAGGAGAGAAATTTGAGCCGGACGAGGTCATAGATGCAGCAGTTTCCGAGTCCCTTCCCCTTCCTGCACATGTATCATCGACCCCGTTAAGACGAGGAGTATTTTGGCTGGCCGGAGGCGAAAATAACTTTGCCCAACTGCTCGGTGCAGCTTTTGCGGGAGTTGGAATAGGCTCACTGGGAGCGTCTGCCTCATGAGCAGTAAGCTTCTGAGGTTGCTTGACATCTTCGTTGCGATCGATAGTGTGATCAGCGGCATCGCCATTCGTCAAGACCGCGGAAGACTGGACCGGCAATTGAGGTGAAGTGTTTGCACCCGCCTCACTTGAACTGCCGGACGGAGGCGTAGGAATATTGTTCTGATCAGTGACCGATGACACTTCTGACGAGACCGCAAGTGCGCCGACATCTGCTGAAAGATTTTCGACAGCATCATCTGACTTCTCGGGTAGAGAAACGGCTTCACTGGTGGTAGGTAAAGATTTCTTTTTAAGTCTTGACCGCTGTGTCCGTTTGAGTCTTGATCGTGGAGTTCGTTTGGGGAAGACCAAGTCCGGTCTCGAAAACCAAGGAAGCTATTTTCAAGCTCGTTTAGCCCGTTATCCAAAGCCATGACAACGATGAGAGGGCAGAAGAAATGACTTACAGGAGGGCGGAAGACGGGCCGCTCTGAAAGGACAGGAGAATAAACTGGTGGTGGCGGCGGCTGGGAGGAAGCGCGTTCAACAACTTGGGGAGTGCAGGGGGTTGGTGGAGGGATCATTGTTGACGAATGTGTCGAAGAAGGAGTTTGCGGATGAACGGGAATAGAGGGAGAGGAAGAGGGTGGCTGATAGGCTGTCGCGAGAGCTGCGGATTGCTCATAGTGGCGAGGATGATTTTGAGGAACGCTCACACCCATCATGGGAGCATATTGATGCGTCGGCGGCGGTGATCTTCCATAGGTCTGATAGGGCATGTATCCGTGGGATGGCATGGCACCGTTGTTATACTGAGGTGGCATGCCATAGTATTGCTGATGCGCATACGACATGTAGCCGCGATACATGGATGCTATTTGCTGTTGATGATCGGTATGAAGATCTTGACGACAGACTTGAGGCAGGCCTTGACGAGGGTTATGGGCGTTTGGCTTGACGCAGCCCCATTATCTTCCTCTTTGAGTCTAGCACGCCACCCGCCTAGGCTGTGGAGTTTACTAACCTTTGCTAGCCTCTACTTGCGCAGTATCTACACTCATTAGGGCACTAACGTAAGCTCGCTGCTGGCCCTAAGCATTTTGAGTCAAAGTCTTTACATGCGGTCACTGTTAATATTAAATCGTATATTTTCCCCCCAGAATAGAAGCACTACTTGTAAAATAGCTGGCGATGGCAGGTTCAATTTTCTGCCAATGCTTTACAGTGGGTTCAGGTAATTCCGAACAATTTGCCATATAATTTTGGTGTGCAAAGTTTCGGGATTTCTTACGACCCACGTTACATACTACGTTTGTCGCTCGCGACTTTGCGAGTCGCGAGCTTTACTTATTGAATGTGGTTACTTCTTGAACTCAGAAGACGGAGGCAGCACATTCTCTTGCCATGATTACATGTATTCGATAGATCTCGGCAGTCACCAGACACGCATCGGCCGCAAACGGCAATTCTTAGATTTTTCTTTTCATGCAGTGTCGCTATTCATCCGTGAACTTCCACCTTCCACCAGGCCTTAGAGCCTCGCGGTAACGCTCTGCTATTGCTTGCTTGGTTCTTTTCACTGCTTCCTGCCTGTCTGCCTCGAGCTGCTGGGTATCAGGAAAGTCAGCATCCCAAAACCCGGGAGGGCTTTGCATACGGGAAAATCTATGCCTGTGCTTGCCATATTTGTTCGCGAGTTCTTGGGTCTTTGCTTCGATCCACAACTCCATCCTTTCTTCCTTTCTCATAGTCGCGAGGCGGTATGATGAATCTCCCAGGTAGTCTTCCAGAAGCTTTTGCTCTTCCTGTCGCTGTGCTGAGGTAAGTGGCGGATCTGGCCGCTGAGAAATCGCTAGAGCTCTGAATTGTTTTCCACAACAATGCATGTTAGTGCATCCTGGTAAACATGCTCTGTCAGCCCTATCCCTAACAACTTCGGAGAAAGCAAAGTCGTGACCCTCATTGGCAGAGGGGTTGATTTTGAAGTCGCTTAATTGGAGTTCTGAAGGTGGTTTGTTGCGCAAAGTTCCTGTCAATTGTCGTTGATCTGGTTTCGGCATCGAAGCACGTGATTGAAGCTCAGTACTGTACATGCTCAGCGCACGAGCAGCGTGCAAGTTTCTCCCGTCTCGATTTTCAGTGTTTTCGAATGGAAGTTGTCGACGTTTGGGTACGCGGAGACTTGGTTCACGATCTGGAGTTACTGGCTTATTTCTCGTAGGTGTCAACGCTGTATTTATGTCTGTTTCTTCGATTTCCCCGTCGAGGAGAACGTTAAGCCTGCTCCTAACTGACTTATGTCTGGACTCTCCCGGTATCTTGGTGGGCTCTATTGCCTCATCAATAGCACAGTCATTGGACAACTCTGCAATGCTAATAGCGACTTCACGTCTGCGATCTTTCGTGCCCCTCTTCACATATGTCGGCTTGATGAGCCGAATATTCCCATCAAGAGGCATTAATGCAGAATTTTGGCGCGGTATTTTGGCGGAGTGTGAGTATCTTGGTGCTTGAGCGCTCAACGGAGTCAGAGCTCCAAGCTTGAAGCGAGACGTAATTTCTGTTTGGGGTCCGCTTTGTTCTAGAAATCGGCGCTTTCTGGGAGTTTGTACCTTCTGACCGATATCTCCCAGGTCGAGACTTTCCTGCGTGTAAAGTTTTGTAGCTGGGATTGACATAATTGGACTGGATCCGCCGTCCAACTCCGATTTGACAAGCGGTTCGACAACGCCGTCTACCTCATCATGGGCACCTTTCCGTTTCTTAACCTTCCGTTCTGTAATAATTTCTGGCGCGTCAGAAGACGGCTCTGATTTTATTGCGACGTCGCCGTGGAGTGTATGGGCTGCGGGTGAATGGGATGTCGAATCGGACGCTTGCCCTTGTGTCGTCTGCGAGCTTGTGACTAAGGCGGGCGCTGTCCCTTCATGCGGCGCAGACTTCGACAATAGAACCGGCAGCTCTGGCTCAACCGCTGGCGAGCCGTCATCGGATATGAAACTGAGTGCAGGATCGAACACTCCTTCTTCTGCATCTATTGCTGTGGCAGATGGTACGTCTATGCGAGGCGTTTGATGATCTAGAATTTGGATAGAATATTGCTCTTCAGCTTCCCGGATCTTAGTGTTCAGATATTCTGCGTGCCGAGCCCACTGAATTCTCTCAATCCTTTTTCTTTCCAAGGCGTCTCTGGCTGTCTTGAAATTTGCAGAAATGACGTGGTATCTCCGCAATACCTTCGAGCAGTCCCCTTTACAAGCTGAGCCGGCAGCCGTCGTCGATTTTCTTGGCACAGCTGAACTTGCTGGAGGAGAATGAGGCACGATGGGTTGCTTGGGCGATGCGTTCTGGCTTGGTAGAGGCGGATCTATTTCAGTTGAGGTCGTCCCGGAGGATCGAAGTTTGGCCAGTTGCCCACGCAAAGCCTCATTTTCCGCTCGCAGTTTCTCGATCACGTCTAGCTGTGCCATCATTGTCGCATTCGATTCCGAAGCCTGAGCCTGCTGATCTTTGCGAAGACCTGCCTCAATCTGGTCACAAACGCCAGAAAGAGCCTCAAAGAGAGCCTCACGGCCTTTCTGAAATCGGTCAGCTGCCATAATGTAGCTTTTCCGTCAACACAACCTCCCACATGGTAGTAGTCAAAAGTGTCCGGTATTACTGATAATGGCGTTGACCGAAAGCTCGTCGGCACGCCTTCACACAAGCCCGTAGCTCTCAATGGCAGTCGTTCCGAAGAGTCAACAGTTCAATTAGACAGCAGCGCGAACGGCGTGCATGAAGTGCATCGTGGGATAGTGTCTTGTCTTGAGACTGGTCGCGGGCGCGCGGGAGGAACGTGTTGTGTGACCAAAACTGTTCCATGCAAGTTGCCAATGACATGGCCAGTCCAGGCTGGGGTCTGATTGTGGACGACGCGGTGGACGGCGCGTCCGTCGTCCACTGCGTGACTGCGACTCGCTGTAGAGTGGGCAGTATCGGCAGATCAGCGAATCAGCGGATCGGTTGGGGCGTGGCTCGTGGGCCGTGCCTGGCAAGTGGCGACTCGCGACTAGCAACTGGAAACTGGCCGTGCATGAGATCGGCCAGACTTGACAGCTGCTGCCAGCTGCTGCCAGCTGCTGCCACTTGGACGGTGCGGTACGACCAAGTACGAGGCATGCAGGTGGAATCGAAATCGACTTGCCGGCTTTTTTGTTTGTACCTAAACCTCCCGACAACTCGTTTTTCGCATCTTCGTCACGCCTCCGCACCCGCCGCGTTGGAGAAGCCAGATGCCCTGTGAGCAGCTGAAATTACCTGCATACGTCGACTGGAGGTCTGAGCGCAACTTGTCTTCACTTGACACGAACCGAAGTCCGTACTGCCCCGCTTTGCTGGAGTAGTTTGCCCGACGCCACTCTCGCCGTGGGCAGGTTGTTCTACTAGCCACACATTCTTGGCTTTCCAGTCTGCTCGCCGCCTCTTCTTGGGCCTAAGTCCCCGACTCCTGACGGCTCGGATTGCTATTACTGTGCGGCGCGCGAAGAATGAGCCCCGCTAAACTGCCGTTAACGCCAAAAACTTTTCCCATCCTCGACCTGACCGGTCCAGAATCCGAAATCTGCTTACCTTCATATCGCTTGTCCATTGCCGTATTCCCGTCAATTTACAATCTTCACCTGTCGCTAGCCATATGTAGGTATTTCTTATCACGCGCGACTTCGACAAGCCCTTCGTTGGCCTCTGACGCAATCGAGCCCATTTTCTGAATCTCACTACTCTATTTCCTGCCCTGTCAACAGAAATTTCATGCTGCCGCGGCAATTTATGAAAACACTTTGTCATCATCCACGCCGAGTTACTGACACTGCAGCTACGAACAGAAATCATTTCTCCGCCTCCCCCAACAGCATGGAATTCACTCCCAACTCTGGCGCTGCTCGTGGAGCATGCTATTCTTGTGCGTTCAATATTCAGCTCTTCGTGCCTCATTGCCCATTTCTTGTCTCAGACAATCTCTCTGTCTTCAAGCAGTATGAAGAAGGATTTGCAACTCACCACATGTTTTCCCCTTACTTTGTCCTTCCATCGACTTGAAGACATGACCTCTCGCTGATACCTTTTGACGCAGGCGGCAATCCTGGACATCAGGTACAATTTAATCTTGTGGCAGCACTCATACTTGTGGAAATTGACATGATGGCCTAGGCCCGCGACTGTCCCTCCAAAGGCCCTGCTAAGTGGTAAGATAGTCGAAAAGCCTGAATGTCGCCCATCATTTTACTGACCAGTAGATATAGCTACAACTGCGGAGGTATGCCTTAGACCAACTGTTTTTTGCTGTACCAGTTGACCATTTGCTGACTCCAGCGTAGGCGAGGGCCACATGAGTGAGTGACTGCTCGAGACATCCTCTTCTGCAATCAAGACGCACACTAAATTCTGCTGCAGGCCGTGACTGCTCAGAGCCCATGAAAGACAACAAGTCTTGCTATAAATGTGGTCAAGCTGGCCACATCTCCCGTGAATGCCCCGTTGGAGGCGGTGTTGCGGGTGGCCAAGCAACCGAGTGCTACAAGGTACAGTGACTACGCGTGACCAGCCATGTTTCTTTATTTCTTTCTTTCCTTTTTTTTTTTTTAGAAAAAAAAAATAGAGCTAACGTTCAGAAGTGCGGAGAAAGAGGCCACATTGCGCGAAACTGCTCTAAGGCCGGCGGTTCGTATGGCGGCTCTTTCGGAGGTGGCTTCGGCGGCGGTGCTGGCAAAACTTGCTACTCTTGCGGTGGTTATGGCCACATGTCCAGTAAGGCTCTCCGATACCTACTCCAAAAGTGTTGAGATAAATCGCTGATAAAATGTACAGGAGAGTGTGTCAACGGTATGAAGTGCTATAACTGCGGCGAGTCTGGCCATTACTCCCGTGACTGCCCTAAGGAATCGTCCGGTGGCGAGAAAATCTGCTACAAGTGCCAGCAGGCTGGTCATGTCCAGTCTGCATGCCCCAACTAGAGATTGCCTCTCAAAACTTACGCATGGTGGCCTTGGAATACTTCCTCTGCCTCACTGAACAGAAGGGATTTGGTGTGGCAGCTCCATGATACCCATGACGAATATGCTATGTTTTCGATTCACTTGTTTTTAACAACGCTCATGCAGAAAGCTACCCTGCGTTCCTAGGAACTTATACTTTGTCGTTTGGGACTTTTGTATTGCAGGCAACCCAAAAAAGTTTTGTCTTTGGCAACTTTCGGTTTTCATGTATAGGATCCGGGTTTCACCAGCATTTGTCGGGCGGTGTCCATATCACCACAAATTTTGAGTTGAGGCATACCATGAACCTGGTTTGCCCGACAACCACGGCGTTGACTCTTCACCACAGAAGGGAAATTGAAACCTGGTTTATGAGAATTCTTGGTCGTTCGTGCTTTCACACCACAAACGACACGGTTAGCATGTAAAAGAAGAAAGGAACAATGATTTTTGTGATGCAGGTCTCATTTCATGTCTCCAACGATTATCGTCTTGCCTTGCACAGGACTGCTGCACGGACGAGAGGACTGAAAAAATTTGATACTGCTCATGGGACTGAGCCCGTCACAAAATGCGGCCTTGACTGTGGATCTGACTACTTTTGTGATGCAACAACGTAGGCTTTTGCTCGCAACTCTTGGTATAACTGATGGCAATGAGTTGCACAGTCGACCCAATTTCCTTGTTTGCGACTATAATCAAGGCGAGATCCATAATTGTTTCTTGATTTTTTTTTTTCTTTTCCTTTCTTTTCGTTTTTCTTTTCTTTTTTTCTTTTCTTTTCTTTTCTCTTTTTAAAAAAAGGCCCAAAACACCAGATCCCAGTCAACGTTTCTTGCAACAAGAACACTCACTTATAGAACACCAATCCCAGCTCATCTACAAATTACAACATTGCTTTAGGAAAATTCTTGACGGCCTGCCGAACACCCAAATCACCGAGGATGTCTTCTGCACCCCCCAGGATTGAATCAAAAGCAAAGGTACGATGGAACATCTCGATGTGCTTGCCCATTCCGGTCTGCGTGAGACCCCTGCCTCCCCAGATCTGGATGGATTCATCGGCGATTTCGTGGGCGGCACGGGTAACGCTCATCTTGAGAAGACCGATGGGGCCGGCAAGGTGCTGCGCCTGCAGTTTGTAAGGCATGTGGCACATTTGATACGTGACGGTTTCGAGCCATGACTGGTTGGCTTCCACGAGAGCAATCATCTTGGCGAGTCTGGAAAGGCAAGAGGTTGGTTAGTACGGGTGTCTTGTGGTTGGGGCCATGGAAATCCTTGGTCTGGAGGAGCGTCTTACTTTCGTCGAATGACGGGCTGGTCGATGAGACGTTTGCCGAAGACAAGACGCTGATTCGCCCACTTCAGGCATTCTTCCACAATGGTTCTGGAGGCGCGGACGGAACCGCCTATGCGATTGTTAGTTGATGGCGGGTCGGCGGGCGTTTGACTATGACGTACAGGCCATTGTCCACCTTTCGTGGTTGAAATTGCTGAGTATCACGTGCATGCCCTTGTCTTCCTCGCCCAACAGGTTCTCGACGGGAACCCTGACGTTATCAAACGTGACGTAACTGGTCCCAGCAGCCGAGGAGTACGACGTCTTGATCGGTTTGGTCTCCAGACCTTCGCCTCTCTCGATCAGAAGCACGCTCAGGCCATTGGCGGTCCGGACACCGGTGACGAAATAGTCGCAGAACGTTCCGTTGGTGATCCACTTCTTGGTGCCATTGACAAGCTAGGGGGTTTTCTGTCAGATGGACGAGTCGGCTCGGGATGTGGCTACGTCGTTTGCGAAGACGCGGGAGGGAGAGAACTCACAAAGTGTTTGCCATCAGGGGTCCTCTCGGCAGTGGTCCTGAGAGCAGCGACATCCGAGCCTGCAAAGGCCTCGGTGATGGCGAGGCAGAGCTTCTTCTTGCCACTGAAGACGGAGTCGGCAATCATCTTCTTCCATGCCTCGTCCCGGGCAAAGTTGAGGACGGCGGTCAGGCCGATTGTCATTCCGGCCATGGTGCCATCCTGGAAGCCTCTCGTCATGGTTCTGGTGGACTCCTGGGCGACGATCAGGTCGTGGAAGTAGTCAAACTCGTCGCCCTGGACGGCGCCGTCCAACAAAGTGACGCCGTGGAGATGCTTTCCGGGACCGAGTTTCATGTGAAGGATTCCCTTTTCGCTCATGAGATCAATCATGTCCTGGCTGATGTGGCGGCCGGTCGATTCGCACGCCTGCGCCTCGGGGAGCAGATGCCTATCGGTGAACTCCCGCATGGCTCTTTGCAGTCGACGGTGGGAGTCGTTGTAGTAGGGGTTCTTGAAGTGCGGAACCAGCCATAGAGGCTCGGCGTAGGGAACAGGGCTCAGCTGGCCAGGCTGAGGCGCAATGACCTGGGGCCTCTCTCCTTGTATCGTACCAATGGCCAGGTCGGCATACTTTGTGAGGACCTCTTGGCGGTGGAGGTTGTAGAATGCCGTGGTGGCGTCCTGGCCGGCTACCTGGCGGAGAACGCTCTCGCCACCAGGATGGGCCGGGATGAACTCGGAGAGGTCATAGACGATGCTATCGATGACACACCACAAGGACTCCTCTCCGGTGTGCTCTCGCACCTCCTCGCGGGTGAAGGTCCGGGCCGGCGGCGCCATCTCGGTTCGTGGCGCTGGGCAAACTGCAGACGCATGGACCGGGAGCTGAGAAACGGAGTGCGCGTGCGGCGAGCGACGCCTCTCGACGGATGACAGGAGGCTAGATGGCAGAGGAGTTGATCTGAGATGTCTGAGACGTGTGTCGTCTGCCTTGTCGCGTTGTACCGACTGGTGTGTCACAGGCCTTGCTGCCGAGGTCCCCTTTTCCACCAGTAGGATGGCCAGTGCCATGTCACCCACAGCCGTTGGCTACCTCGGTCCTCCGCCGGGGACGATGGCGCCAACGCTATGGATTACAAAATCTGCGATTGGCCACCGGGGCGACTGTGGAGGGTGTGTGCGGGGTACTCCTTCTTTCGATTTACCCAATGGTCAACTCGAGTATTGCTGCGCACGTTGGACAAGGCGGCGGAAGTTACCCTATGGTTATTCTCTTTTTTTTTTTTTTTTTTTTTTTTTTTTTTTTTTTTTTTTTTTTTTTTTTTTTTAAATCTCTGGTCAGCCGGGTGACTCGATCTTCGGCGCCCATCCTCAGAGGCAATACGATACACAGCTTGACGCTTGCAATGTTTGGATAGGCCATCAATTCCATCTAGCTGGGCACGATAGAAGAGCCTGTCCCGCTTGGATGGCCCGGATGAGATGCCATGACTGTGGCGGGTTTGGCAGTCCGGGACCCTTTTCTACGATTTCTACGACACGCAAGACGGATATGGCAGCACGACTAATGCATTGCAATCACCACCACCCACTGTGTCGCGCACGAACCTCAGGCTGACCACATCGAGGTCGTGTTTGACATGGTTAGGGAGACACGGTACAGGGCGATTTTCGGCTTGTGTCGTGGACTCATATGCTCATATATTGCTAGTCGTACAGGTGCCGGGTCTGTCCAGCAGCAGGATTTGTCGTTGGCTACATTCAGGTCGGTTGCCCCGGCCGACACCAAACCCGTGTCCAAAGGGGCCGTAGCCCAAGCGCAAGGGACGTAAAATAAATAGATGGACATCGGGGTCATGTGGAAAATGTGATGACGTGGACGGACTCGTTTTAGTTGGACCACCCCTTGCTCATCTGGACCGCTTTCTCCCACGTCTCGAAACGCTTGGCGGCATCTTGAGCAGAGATCTGAGGCTTGAATATGGTGCTGCCTTCGGTGTTGACGTCGTTGAGATCGTCGAAAGACTCCCAGATGCCGGCGGCGAAACCAGCAGCGATTGCGGCACCGAGGGCGGTCGTTTCACGCATGGCGGGTCGATTGACGGGGATGCCGATCAAGTCCGACTGTGTCTGTTGTGAGACGACCATGGCGTTAGCTGGCGGCGGCGGCTGGATGCAAAAAAACCAAAAAAATAAGAAAAAAAAAAAAAAATCAACCACCTAGAATGCCCGACAAAGAGTGCGCCTCTCTGATCAACCCACCTGCATAATAAGATCGGCGTTGCACATGCCGCCGTCGACGGCGAGCTCAGCGAGCTGCTTCCCACTGTCCTTGGCCATGGCGTCGAGAATGGCCTTGGTCTGGAAGCACGTCGCCTCCAGTGTGGCTCGAGCAATATGTCCGCGCTGGGTGTATGCCGTGATGCCGAAGATTGTGCCCCGGGCATCGTCGATCCAGTACGGGGCGAAGAGACCGCTGAAAGCGGTGACAAAGGTGCAGCCGCCGTTGTCGTCGACCGTCTCGGCCAGAGCGCTGAGCTTGGACGAGGACTCGATGAAACCCAGGTTGTCGACGAGGAACTTGACGCTGGAGCCGGCGACGGCAATGCTGCCCTCGAGGGCGTACATGGTCTTGCCCTCCCCAAAGTCAAACGCGACGGTGGACAGCAGGCCGTGGGTGGAGATGACGGGCTTGTCGCCCACGTTGTAGAGCAGAAAGCAGCCGGTGCCGTACGTGTTCTTGGCCAGACCGGGCTTGAATCCCTTCTGCCCGACCAAGGCGGCCGATTGATCGCCGAGGCAGGCCATGATCCTGGTGCCCCTCAGGCTGCCGCTGGCAAGGGAGCCGTAGGCCTCTGCGTCGGCGGAGCGGACGATTTTGGGCAAGGCCACTCTGGCGCGATCGACGCGGAACCAGTCAATCAGCTCGGGATCGTAGTCCAGGGTATGAATGTTCATGAACATGGTACGGGACGCGTTGGTCGGATCGGAGACGTGGACGTTGCGGGAGGGACCGCCGTTGAGCCGGTAGACCAGCCACGAGTCGACGGTTCCGAAGGCGAGATTGCCCTTTTCGTACGTCTCCCACACCTCGGGGACGTTCTCGAGGAGCCACAGCAGGCGGCCGACGGAGGAATACGTGGACAGGGGAAGGCCGCAGCGCTGGGTCAGCTCGCCGGCGCCGATGCGGCCCTTGAGACGGCGGACAATGTCGACGTTGCGGGTGTCGGTCCACACGATGGCATTGTACAGGGCTTTGCCGGTGGTCTTGTCCCAGACGACGGTGGTCTCGCGCTGGTTGGTGATGCCCACGGCGACAATCTGCGCGCGGGAGTGCCCCTGGATCTCGAACTTGGCGACGGCCTCATCGATGCACTGCTCCACGGACGAGACGAGCTCCTCGGGGTCGTGCTCGTGCCATCTGTGACGACGGAGCGCGTCAGTGACATTTGCCCCGCGCGGTGAGTGAAAAGGGGGGGGGGGGGGGGGGGGGGGGGG
>SRPV01000043.1:0-50739 GCA_018360135.1 Claviceps sorghi | reverse complement strand
TAAGGCTTCTACTATTAATAATATAATAGAGTCTTTCCCTATTAAACTACCTTAGATTTAGTGTAGTTTTAGTGTGTTGTTTTTTTTTTTTTTTTAATATTTATAAAAGTAATAGTTTATTAACTTTTTTACTTATTGTTGGTCCGGCTGGTATTATATATAATAAAAGGGTGATAGAAAAAGGGTCTAATTTAGCTTGTCTATAAAGGTTCTAAGCTAGCTTAGAAGGTTAGAAAAGGCGGGAAAAGTAGTGTTATTATTAGCCTACTTTTCCCCTTAAGTGCAGCCCTATATTTATAGGAATGCACCTAATAGGAGCGCTACTCTTACTCCTATTAATCTACTTAGGCTTTGCTAAGGTTCTTCTATAAAAGGGTAATTTTAATACTTATAAATTCTCTCTTTTTTAAAGAAGAGAAATTACTTAAAAAGTAGCTTAAAAAATAAATAAAATTTAAAGTGTTTACTTTTATAAGAAGGCCTTTAATTAGTTAGCTTTATACTAAACTAATCTTAGGCTGCTTTAACTATAAAAAACACTATATATACACACAACCCCCTTAATCCCGCTTATTAAGCTACTTCTCTCTTAACCTATTCTTCTACTTATATTTTAGCCTTATATATATTAATAAAGCCCTTAAGAGCCTTATTTAGCATTACCTTTATTATTAAGTCTATAATATTGTCTTTTCTATTAATTTAGTTGATTTCTATAATTTTTTACTACTTATATAACTGCTAAAGGGCTATAATATCTATTATAAGCCTTTTTTCCTTTATTATTCCTAACTTTATAAGGTATTTATATAGTAAAAAGGAATCTATATAGATAATTATTAGTATTTATAGAATTTATAACTTTTTAGTAATTATATTTAATATAGTGCCTACTATATAGGCAATATTAGCCCTTTATACTATTCTATATAGCTTTAATATAAAAGCACTTCTTATAACTCTTCTACTTTTTATTAAGCTATATATAATAATATTACTATAGAGCTTAAATTTAGTATTAGCACTATTCTTTTTCTTATTACTAAGAATTATTATAAATCTAATTTATAAGCTTAAGTCTTTATTATTTATAAAAGAACTATTAATAAAGATATATAAAGCTACTAATTAAAGCTTAAGTAAAATATATTAAATTCCTTATTTAGAATTATTAATTTACTATTAAATTCTCTTATTAAGCTTATTTATATTAGTTTAGTTAGGGTCTTAAACTTATACTATAACTAAAAGGTTAAAAGTAGCTTTAGGTTAGTAGATTATTAAAATATATACTTTATAAGCTTATTGCCTTATATATTTCACCTTTATACTTAGCTTATTAGTCTTAACTATTATAAGCTTACTACTTTAGCCTTTCTACCTAACTTCTATACTTCTATCTTTATATTATAAGAGAATATAGCTATTAAAGATAAGGGGTTCTTTAAATATTAGCCTTTGCTTTAGTTTTATAGTAAATCTAGCGTTTTTTAACTTAGCTTCTTTTTTCTTAAAAAATATAGTATTATTAAGGCTAAGGGTATTATTAGTTTATATTTTAATATTACTAAAATCTAAGTTCTTATCTAAAGTAATTAATAAGTATAAGTTATAGCTTAAGGTTATTATTATAAGCTTTTCTTAATAATACTTTATATAAGTCGCCTACTAATAGGTGCCTACCTTAGCTATTCTATAGAGCAGCTTAATTACTTCTATAATTATGTTAGTAGGATATAAATAAGTAATTTATTAAGGCAACCTTACAATAATTAGCCTATTAAGCGTAGTTTAAGACTATATATAAGCTTATATAATATCTTAAATCTATAAGAAGATATCCTTTTTTATTAATAATAGTGCTAGTGCTATAATATATTATTAGCTAGCTTATTAGATTATTAGTAACTATATAAGAATTATATCTTTTCCTCTATTACTATACCCTTAGATTACTAGCCTTAATTTTTTATAAGGCTTATTAGTGCCTTTTTCTTTTACCTCTTAAACTATATAAGAGTTAAAAAGGTAGTAATTTCTATATTTTTTTAGGTTAAAAGTAATAAATTTAAAGACTTTATAAGATAATAGAGTATTAATCTCTTTCTTATTAAACTTAATAAATAGCTTACCTTTATTAATTATTTTACCTTTCTTTTTAAGGTTTACTATAAGCTAAAAATTATCCTTTTCCTTAATAGTTAAGAAGGTAAAATCCTTAGTATTATCCTTATAGCTATTACTAATATATATAGTAGCTACTATTTACTTAGTCTTATTCCCTAGTGCCTTCCCTTTTTCCTCCTTTTATATACCTCTCTTTTTTAGGTTTTACTATAGTAATATCTTAAAGTTAGTAAGTAAAGGGCATAAGATATACTTAATGCCTTTTTATTTTACTAACTATACCTATAGTAAACTAATATAAGGAATATTATTCTAATATCCCTTACCTTCTTAGTTTATAACTTATTAATCTATAGTATTATTTACTATAAGCCCTTTATACCTCCCTTAAGAAATAATATAATTATACTAAAGATAGTGGTTTTTTATAGTATTAATTATTATAGGCGCTTAAGAGGTATCTTAAAGCTATCTCTTATTTATAATAATTATTACTATAAGAACCTTATAGTAATACTATTTCTTTATAGTAGTAATTACTATAAATATATAAAGGGCACCTTTAAGCTGCCCCTTACTTATAATAATTATTACTATAAGGACCTTAGTAATAAATATATCTATTATCTCCTTAATATTATCTTCTAAGATTCTTAGTATAGTAATTATTACTATAAGAACCTTTTTTAGTTATCCCCTTTCTCTTTTTATAAGTAGTACTACTATAGCCTCTTTAGCTTATATTAAGGGCAACTTTATTCTCTTATAAAGTTTCTCTTTTTCCTTATTTATCTTCTTCTCTTTTTTATTTACCTTTACCTTTTCTTTATCTTCCTCCCCTTTTAATATATTAATAACTCTATTATTATTAGTTAGTCCTTTTATATAGGGCTTTATAACTATACTTTAAAAGTTTATAAAGCTATTAAATATTACTATAGTATAAGTCTTATTGTTTATAGCTAATAACTTATAAAGATTATACTAACTACCTTTCTTACACTATACCCTTATATTAAATTATAATAGTAGCTTATAGGTTAGAAAAGTATTTAGCTTATTTCTTATATATAATATATTATAAAGTTGCTACTTTATAAGGTATTTATAGGCTTTATTAGTAGCCTTATAAAGAATTATAGCTCCTTAAGTTATTAAGAGGCTTAGAGCTAATTCTATTATTATTTATAAATATATTTTAAACACTAATAGGGTTAGTATAAGACTATTAAATTTAGTAGAGTTATTAATAGCTTTAATAGCTATTTATAACCTTTAGCTTAGTATAAAAAGGTTACCAAACTTAGCCTTAATAATATTATATACCCTCCTTAATAGAGCGTAATAGCGTTTAACCTTCCCTACACTATTATAGGCTTTAATAGGGACTTTACTTATATTAATAGCTATTAACTATACTAAGTAGCAGAATTCTGTAAAAGTAAATGCTTTTTTAGTATTATAGATTATTTAGTCTAAAGGCCTAAGATATATATTAATTTAATATTCTTTTAGGGCATTTTAAACATTATATACCTTCTGCTTCTTTAAATTAAAGAAATATATAGCTTAAAATAAGGTTATAGCATTAATAATATATAGAATAGGTTTATTATTAATTTAAAGGATATTAATAATAACTTTATAGTTAAATTTATAGTTCTCTTTTAATATAAATTTAAATTTATTAAGGGATTTACTATAAAGTTAATATTAATAGCATTTATAGGTTAGCTTTTTAATAATTCCTATAGTTATATTTTTGCTAGCTTATTGTAGTAGCTAGCTTAGTTATATAATAGAAGGGTAACTAAAATAGTAGTAAAGCTAATAGATTTCTTATTTTAAAAGGTAAAAAACCTTAGCTTTATTAGCTTATAAAGTCCACTAAGAATGTCCCTATTTACAGATAATTAGGACTTTTATTAATTCTTAAATTAATATATTTTTAATATTATTAAGCTTTCCTTTTATTCTATTTATATCTATAATATAATATAGAAATAGTGTTAGTAAGCTAAGAATATAAAAATTAATAGTACTAAAGACTATTAGCACTTAAAGGATGCCTAAGAATTTTGCTAATCCTATACTAAAATTAATAGTATATTAATCTATAGCTTTAATCTTTAAGTAAGGCATTAATTTTATTAATGCCTTTACTTAGTTAAGACTAATGGTTAAAATACCTATAGCATTAGTATTAGATATAATTCCCTAAAATACCTTATTACTATATCTTTCCTTTAATATAAAGTACTAAGGCTTAGAGTTATTAATATAGTTATAAGGGTTATCTCTTAATAGAATATATTTAAAAGTATTATTCTTAAGTATCTTTAAGAGTTAAAATCCTTTAGAAGTTAGGGTTTATAGTATATATATTAGTAGCTTTAAAGCTAGCTTTATATTTATAATAGGGGTTATAGTAAAAAATTATATAAAGGTTAGCTTTAGAGGGTCTTATTACTTTTTTTCTATAGTAAAAAAGGCATTAATAGCTTACTAAGCTAGGTAGTCTTCCTTATTATCTTCTTTTAGTTCTTTATCACTATATTCCTTTAGAACGCCTTTAAAAGCTTATAAAAAGGTATTATAGCTACCTTTTATAAGTAGTATCTTATAGTTCTTACTTTTCTACTACTTCTCCTTTACCTTTTGCTACTTATACTTAGGGTAGTTAGTTAACTAGCAGCTTTATTTACTATAAATATAGCACTTATAGGGAAAATGTAACTTTCCTTGCTTTTATATAGAAAAATAGGACTTATTTACTTAGCTATAGCAGCGGTCTATAAAGTAAGCCTTATTATAGTTGCTTAAATTACCTATTTCTATAATCTATTACTATAAGCTAATAGTTTTATTAACTTAGTCTTATTAGGGTTATTAGTAATAATTTTACTAAAAGTAAGTTTATTTTATTTAATTTAATAGAATTACTAATTACTTTCTATTTTAAAGTAATTCTTTATATAGGTTATAAGCTTATAAAATAGTAAAAATCTACTTAAGAGTGTATTAAGGTAAAAAGTAAAGGTATTTTTTATAAGTATTATTAAGAAAGCTTAGGGCTAAACCTCTTATAGAATATTACTCCTTATATATATATTAGTAAAGATATTAACCTTTAGGGTAAGAAAGTTATATATCTTATTACTATATTTATCTTCCTTAATATATCCCTTAGTAAGGTCTTCTAAAATTTAATAGATTTACTTATTTATAAGGTTATTAAGAGTAGGTATTTATAAGTTTCCTTATAAGTCTTATCTCTCTTATTAATTATTAAGGTATTAACTTTACTAGCTTTTAATAGGTTTTAGCTATTCTTTAAGTTATTTAGGATAGTATACTTAACTTTATAGTTTAAGGAGTCTTTAAAAGCTTTTTTATAGTAAAGGGAAAGCTAAAGGGACTTTTTTAGCTTATAGAGTGTAAAAAGGGAGCTCTTATATATATTATATAGCTATATAGGGTTCTTATATGTTTTATAAGCTAATAGGAGGGTTTTATATACTTTATTCTCTTAAAGGGGGATTTTATATACTTTATATAAGGGAAAATAGTAAGTTAAAGAATCTTTAGTTAATTTCCTTATTAGTAAGCTCTTTTAACTTAAAAAGGGACTTAGTAACCTTAGCTTATATACCTTTACTAAGCTTAACTCCTTAGTCTTAAAGAATATCTCTTAAAGCTCTTTAAATTAAGGCACTAATTCTTTTAAAGTTAGGGAATTTTTAGTCTTTAAAATCCTTTTAAAAGTTATATATTATCTGCTTAGGGCTCTAGTTCTTATTATAGTATAGCTAAATATAGTATATAAATATATTATAAAGCTTAATAAAAGAAGTAGCATAAAGGTTAGCTAAGTTATCTTAGGTATACTTTTAGTTAAGTAAAATTATATTATAGAAGCTCCTAATAATACTAAGTATAGTATTAAAATATAAGTATTTTAATTCTATTATTAAGCTAAAATTAAGGTTTTCTTACTTTTATAATATTCTTTAAAAAGGGTCTTTCTCTTATAGTTATATTATAGTATTATATTTATTAACTAGCTTAGTTAAGAAAAAAAACTTAATTTTTACTTTAAGGGCTAGGAAGTAAGAAATTAAGGGTTTTTATTATAATAGATAATAAAGATAAAGGTCTTTTTATATAATAATTAGCAGTAGTGTTTAAGTTTACAAAAGTTATTATTATAAGAAGGGTCCTTTTCTCTTATTAATAAAAAATAGTTATATAGGTAAAACTTAATCTTAAAAGGTCTTTTAGAAAGTGTAAAAATTCCTTGCCTATAGTATAGTAGCAGAACCTAACCTTATAAAAGGTCTTTTAGAAGCTATCTCTTTAAATAACCTTATAAATCTATAGTTTTATAACTACTAATTAGTATTAGTCTAGTTAGTATTATATATAATAAAAGGGTGATAGAAAAAGGGTCTAATTTAGCTTATCTATAAAGGTTTTAAGCTAGCTTAAAAGGTTAGAAAAGGTGGGAAAAGTAGTGTTATTATTAGCCTACTTTTCCCCTTAAGTGCAGCCTTACATTTATAGGGATACACCTAATAGGAGCGCTGCTCTCGCTCCTATTAATCCGCCTAGGCTTTGCTAAGGTTCTCCCGTAAGGGGGCAATTCCAACACTTATACTTTAATATAATATTGCTTAGTCTTTGCTTTCCTTTTCTTATATACTATTATAAGTTAAGGTATATATATATCCTCCTTAGCAGTCTATTAGTTATATTTACTAGGCTAACCCTTTTATTTTATTAAGTAGTAGGTTTCCCTATTAATTATCTTTTTATCTTATATCTCTTCTACTTTATATTTATTCTCTTCTTCTTCTTTTAAGTTAGGGATTATTAGTTTATTATTGCTATTTCTATAATCTTTCTAAGGCTTTAATAAGTAGATATAGAATATATTATATAGCCTTTAGTACTTCTTTAGTAGTTTTAGCTAATATACTTATTTATTAATAGTGTATTGTTATAGTTTGGCCTAGAAGGCTGCTGCTTTCTAGCAACAATAGTATTATTAATATCCTTAAAGGAGAAGGAGAAAGCCCTTCTCCCCTCCGCTATATATCTAGCTTATATATAATATAGGTGCGTAAGGGTAACTTTAAGCAAGCCCTATAAGCCTATAAAGGGCCTATAAAGGGAGCGCTTAAAATCTAAGCCTAAAGCTTAAATCTATTATATAGCCCCTATCTTGCTCCCTATTTAGCTGCCTTATATAAGTAATAAGGACCTACTATAGTTTAGTAATAAGGGAATAATAACTTATATAATATATATACTACTTACCTAGCCTACTACCTTAAGTAAAGCTTCTATAAGGATTTACTTAGGCCCCTACTCTATTAGTATTAGGGGCCTACTTTAGCAGCTAGCTTATACTATCTATAGCTAATTTAAACTAATAAGAAAAACACTATTCTATCTAAAGCTAAATAAGTAAACAAATAAAATAATAAATTATTCTAAAGGGGAAATTTAAGCGTGCTATATATAAGTAATTTAGGGGATATATATAATCACTTTAGGCCTATAGTAGGATATAAAATCTCCTATATCCTAACCCTACGCCCTTTAATATATCCCCTTAAACTATTACTTAGCCTCTATCCTTTCTATAAAAATATCTCCTTATATATATCTAAAGAGACCTCTTTTATACTTTATTTTTTACCTCCTAGCCTTTTATCTATACTTACTATACTATTTCTATATTCTTTTACTATATCTCTTACTCTTCCTATATTACTAACCTACTCTTCTCTTACTTTTATAAAGCCTTTATTAAGTAAGCCTAAAAGACCCTTCTTAGACTTTATTTACTAACTAATAAATACCTATACTATATTTACTACTATTAGCGCGCCTAAAGAACGTTATCTACTTAGTAATAACTCTTAAACTATAAAATATTTTATAGTAGTAGGTGATTTTAATAATAAGGTATATAATTCCTAGTATATTATTTAAATATAGTGCCTAAGTTATCTTATTTATACCTTAAAAAACAGCTACCTTAATTATAAGCTTAACCCTTATAAATCCTATTTAAAGTGCTATTAAAAGCATAAAGAGTGTATATAAAAACACTATATTTTTACTACTAACCTTACTCTCTACTACGCTACCTATAATATAGCTAAAGCTATAAACTAAGGTAAGGCTATTAATATTTTAGCTTAAAAGGCAGCTTCTAAGTAGCTAGTAACTTATATAAAGTTAACTAAGTTCTTAACTTTAGAGGAACACTTTTAGGCGCTATATAAAGCTATTTATAGCTTAGCTAAGGGTGCTATTAGTAATTAATCTACCTCTTCTTAGCCCTTAGCTAGCGCCCCTTTTGCCCCTTTATTAAAAACCTTATAATTACTATTTATTACCCCTTTAGCTACTACTATTACTTTATTCTCTACCCTTACCCCTACTACTACTACTTTATTCTCTACTATATTAAACACTATCTTATAATATACTAATACTAAGCTTACTTTTATATACACTACTCTCTCTTAATATATAGCCTTAGTTTAAAGTATAGCTACTATATTAAAAAATCTTACCCCTATTTATATAGTATTAGTTATCTTACTTACTATTTACACTTAAGATAATTCCCTTATTATACTTATCTTTACCTTTCCTTACTATATTCTATACTTAGCTATTACTTAATTTACACTCTTTTAAGCACCTACCCCTTAGCTATTAGTAAGTTTTTAAGCTATATTAAACTAACTATTTAACTTTTACTATTATTTATACTTAATTTTTAAGTATTCTCTTTTTAAACTATTTTTTACTAACGCTTTTAGTACTACTCTCTTTATTAAGTAAGTTAGAAGTAGTATAATATACCCTACCTTTTACTTAGTTAATATACTTACTTATTTTACTACTACTATTACTACTTTTATTATTATTAATAGTAAAAGTAATAATAATAGTTATGTTAGAATTGCCCCCTTACGGGAGAACCTTAGCAAAGCCTAGGCGGATTAATAGAAGCGAGAGCAGCGCTCCTATTAGGTGCATCCCTACGAATATAGGGCTGCACTTAGAGGGAAAAGTAAGCTATTAATAACACTACTTTTCCCGCCTTTTCTAACCTTTTAAGCTAGCTTAGAACCTTTATAAATAAGCTAAATTAGACCCTTTTCTATTACCCCTTTTTATTATATATAATATTAGCTAGACTAATACTAATTAGTAGTTGTAAAACTATAGATTTATAAGGTTATTTAAAGAGATAGCTTCTAAAAGACCTCTTATAAGGTTAAGTTCTACTACTATACTATAAGTAAGGAATTTTTATACTTTTTAAAAGACCTTTTAAGGTTAGGTTCTGCCTATATAACTATTTTTTATTAATAAGAGAAAAGGACCCTTCTTATAATAATAACTTTTATAAACTTAAACGCTACTACTAATTATTATATAAAAAGACCTTTATCTTTATTATCTATTATAATAAAAACCCTTAATTTCTTACTTCCTAGCCTTTAAAGTAAAAACTAAGTTTTTCCCTTAACTAAGCTAGTTAATAAATATAATACTATAATATAACTATAAGAGAAAGACCCTCTTTAAAGGATATTATAAGAGTAAGAAAACCTTAATTCTAGCTTAATAGTAGGATTAGAACACCTATATTCTAATACTATACCTAGCATTATTAGAAGCTTCTATAATATAATTTTGCCTAACTAGGAGTATGCCTAGAATAACCTAGCTAACCTTTACGCCACTTCTTTTATTAAGCTTAATAACATATTTATATACTATATTTAGCTATATTATAATAAGAACTAAAGCCTTAAGCAGATAATTTATAACTTTTAAGAGGATTTTAAAGATTAAGAATTCCCTAACTTTAAAAAAATTAATGCTTTAATTTAGAGAGCCTTAAGAGATATTTTTTAAGACTAAGGAATTAAGCTTAGTAAAGGTATATAAGCTAAGATTGCTAAATCCCTTTTTAAGTTAAAAGAGCTTACTAATAAGGAAATTAACTAAAGATTCCTTAACTTACTATTTTCCCCTATATAAAATATATAAAATCCCCCTTTAAAAAAGCAAAGTATATAAAACCCTTCTATTAGCTTATAAAACATATAAGAACCCTATATAGCTATATAATATATATAAGAGCTCCCTTTTTACACTTTATAAGCTAAAAGAATCCCTTTAGCTTTCCCTCTATTATAAAAGAGCTTTTAAAAACTCTTTAAACTATAAAGTTAAGTATACTATCCTAAATAACTTAAAGGATAGCTAGAACCTATTAAAAGCTAGTAAAGTTAATACCTTAATAACTAATAAGAGAGATAAGACCTATAAGGAAACTTATAAATGCCTACTCCTAACAACCTTATAGATAAGCAAATCTACTAAATTTTAGAAGACCTTACTAAGGGGTATATTAAGGAAGATAAATATAGCAGTAAGATATATAACTTTATTACTCTAAAGGTTAATATCTTTACTAATATATATATAAGGAGCAATATTCTATAAAAGGTTTAGCTCTAAGCTTTCCTAATAATACTTATAGAAGATGCCTTTACTTTTTACCTTAACACACTCTTAAGTGGATTTCTATTGTTTTATAAGCTTATAACTTACATAAAGAATTACTTTAAAACGGAAAGTAATTAGCAATTTTATTAAATTAAATAGAATAAACTTATATTTAATAAAATTATTACTAACAACCCTAATAAGACTAAGTTATAATACCTTAAGCTACTTATTGCTAAACTTAAGAAAATCTACTATAGCCTTTTCCTACTAAATATAGTTAATATAGAGCTCTAATATTAGCTAATTATAGCTATTAGCAGCGTTTCTAAGTATAAATTAATACTTTTTATCTATATACTAACCTTTAAAGAAGTGCTTAAAGACCTTAAGAAATGCTTAAGGGTTAATAAGACTATTAATATATAGTAATAGATTATAGAAATAGGTGACCTAAACAACTATAATAAGACTTACTTTATAAACCGCTGCTATAGCTAAGCAAATAAGTCCTATTTTTCTATATAAAAGTAAGGAAAGTTATGTTTTCCCTATAAGTGCTTTATCTATAGTAAATAAGGCTGCTAGTTAACTAACTACCTTAAGTATAAGTAGCAAAAGGTAAAGGAGAAGTAGTAGAAGAGTAAGAACTATAAGACACTACTTATAGAAGGCAGCTATAATACCTTTTTATAAGCTTTTAAAGGCGTTTTAAAGAAATATAGTAATAAAGAACTAAAAGAAGATAACAAAGGGGACTACCTAGCTTAGTAAGCTATTAATGCCTTCTTTACTATAGAAAAAGAGTAATAAAACCCTCTAAAGCTAACCTTTATATAATTTTTTACTGTAATCTCTATTATAGATATAAAGCTAGCTTTAAAGCCGCTAATAAATGTGCTATAAACCCTAACTTCTAAAGGATTTTAACTCTTAAAGATGCTTAAGAACAATGCTTTTAAATATACCTTATTAAGAGATAACCCCTATAACTATACTAATAACTCTAACCCTTAGTGCTTTATATTAAAAGAAAGATATAGTAATAAGGTGTTTTAGGGAATTATACCTAATACTAGTGCTATAGGCATTTTAACTGCTAGACTTAACTAAGTAAAGGCATTAATAAAGTTAATACCTTACCTAAAAATTAAAGCTATAGATTAACACACTATTAATTTTAGTGTAAAATTAGCAAAATCCTTAGGTATTCTTTAAGTACTAATAGTCTTTAGCACTATTAATTTTTATATTCTTAGCTTACTAATACTATTTCTGTATTACATTATAGATATAAATAGAATAAAAGTAAAGCTTAATAATATTAAAAATGTATTAATTTAAGGATTAATAAAAGTCCTAATTATCTGCAAATAGGGACATCCTTAGTAGACTTTATAAGCTAACAAAGCTAAGGTTTTTCACCTCTTAAAATAAGAAATTTATTAACTTTACTACTGCTTTAGTTACCCTTTTATTATACAACTAAGCTAGCTATTGCAACAAGCTAGCAAAGATATAACTATAGGAATTATTAAAAAACTAACCTATAAATGCCACTAATATTAACTTTATAGTAAATCCCTTAGTAGGTTTAAGTTTATATTAAAAAAGGACTATAAATTTAACTATAAAGTTATTGTTAATATTCTTTAAATTAATAACAAACCTATCCTATATATTGTTAACGCTATAACCTTATTTTAAGCTATACGTTTCCTTAATTTAAAGAAGTAAAAGGTATATAATATTTAAAATGCCCTAAAAGAATGTTAGATTAATATATATTTAGGGCCTTTAGACTAAATAATCTATAATACTAGAAAAGCATTTGCTTTTATAGAATTCTACCACTTAGCATAGTTAATAGCTATTAATATAAGTAAAGTCCCTATTAAAGCCTATAATAGTATAGGGAAGGTTAAACGCTATTACACTCTATTAAGAAGGGTATATAATATTATTAAGGCTAAGTTTAGTAACTTTCTTACGCTAAGCTAAAGGTTATAGATAGCTATTAAAGCTATTAATAACTCTACTAAACTTAATAGTCTTATGCTAACCCTATTAGTGTTTAGAATATATCTGTAGATAATAATAGAATTAGCCTTAAGCCTCTTAATAACTTAAAGGGCTATAATTCTTTATAAGGCTACTAATAAAGCCTATAAATGCCTTATAAAGCAGTAACTTTATAACGTATTATATATAAGGAATAGGCTAGATACTTTTCTAACCTATAAGCTGCTATTGTAATCTAATATAAGGGTATAGCATAAGAAAGGTGGTTAGTATAGTCCCTATAAGTTGCTAGCTATAAATAATAAGACTTATACTATAGCAATACCTAACAGCCCTATAGACTTTTAAAGTATAGTTATAAAGCCCTATATAATAGAACTAACTAATAATAATAGGGTTATTAGTATATTAAAGGAGGAGGAGGATAAGAAAGAGGAGGAGGTAAATAAGAAAGAGAAGGAACTTTATAGGAGAATAAAGTCGCCCTTAGTATAAGTTAAGGGGGCTATAGTAGCACTACTTATAAAGAGAGAAAGGGGATAACTAAGAAAGGTCCTTATAGTAATAATTACTATACTAAGGATCTTAGGAGATAATATTAAGGAGATAATAGATATATCTATTGCTAAGGTCCCTATAGCAATAATTACTATAGGTAAGAAGTAGCCTAAAGGTGCCCCTTATATACCTATAGTAATTACTACTATAAAGGAATAGTATTATTATAAGGTCCTTATAGTAATAATTATTATAAGTAAGGGGCAGCCTTAAGGTGCCCTTTAAGCGCCTATAGTAATTAATACTATAAAAGACTACTATCTTTAGTATAATTATATTATTTTCTAAGAGAGGTATAAAAGGCCTATAGTAAATAATACTATAGGTTAATAAGTTATAAACTAAAAAGGTAAGGGATATTAAAATAATATCCCCTATATTAGTCTGCTATAGGTATAGTTAGTAAGATAAAAAGGTGTTAAGTGTATTATATACCTCTCTTTTATTAACTCTAAGACACTACTATAGTAGGACTTAAAAAAGAGAGGTGTATAAAAGAAGAAAAAAGGGAAGGTATTAAGGAATAAGACTAAGCAAATGGTAGCTACTATATATATTAGTAATAGCTATAGGGATAATACTAGGAATTTTGCCTTTTTAACTACTAAAGAAAAGGACAATTTCTAGCTTATAGTAAACCTTAGGAAGGAAGGCAAAATAACTAATAAAGGCAAGCCCTTTACTAAGTTTAATAAGAAAGAGGTTAATGCCCTATTATTTTATAAAGTCTTTAGATTTGTTACTTTTAACCTAAAAAAATATAGAAACTACTGCCTCTTTAACTCTTATATAGTCTAAGAGGTAAAAGGAAAAGGCACTAATAAGCCTTATAAAAAATTAAGGCTAGTAATTTAAGGGTATAGTAATAGAGAAAAAGATATAATTCTTATATAGTCGCTAACAATTTAATAAGCTAGCTAATAACTTATTATAGCACTAGCACTATTATTAGCAAAAGAGGATATTTTCTTATAGATTTAAGATATTATATAAGCTTATATACAGTCTTAAACTACGCTTAATAGGTTAATTATTACGAGGTTGCCTTAATAAATTGCTTATTTATATCCTACTAACATAATTATAGAAGTGATTAAGCTACTTTATAGAATAGCTAAGGCAGGCACCTATTAGTAAGTAACTTATATAAAGCACTATTAAGAAAAGCTTATAATAATAACCTTAAGCTATAACCTATACTTATTAATCACTTTAGATAAGAACTTAGATTTTAGCATTATTAAAATATAAACTAATAACACCCTTAGCCTTAGTAATACTGCGTTTTTTAAGAAAGAAAAAGCTAAGTTAAAAAACGCTAAATTTACTGTAAAATTAAAGCAAAGACTAACGTTTAAAAAACCCTTTATCTTTAATAGCTATATCCTTTTATAGTATAAAGATAAAAGTATAGAAGTTAAGTAGAAAGGCTAAAGTAGCAAACTTATAATAGTTAAGACTAATAGGCTAAGTATAAAGGTAGAATATATAAGGCAATGAGCTTATAGAGTATATATCTTAACAATTTACTAACCTAAAGCTGCTTTTAACCTTTTAGTTATAGTATAAGTCTAAGACCCTAACTAAACTAATGTAAATAAGCTTAATAAGAGAATTTAGTAGCAGATTAACAATTCTAAACAAGGAATTTAATATATTTTATTTAAGCTTTAATTAGCGGCTTTATATATTTTTATTAACAGTTCTTTTGCAAATAATAAAGACTTAAGCTTATAAATTAGCTTTATAATAATTCTTAGTAATAAGAAAAAGAACAGTGCTAACGCTAAATTTAAGCTCTATAGCAATATTATTATATATAGCTTAACAAAAAGTAAGAGAGTTATAAGAAGTGCTTTTATATTAAAGCTGTATAGAATAGTATAAGGTACTAATATTGCCTATATAGTAAGCACTATATTAAATGTAATTGCTAAGAAGTTACAAATTCTGTAGATACTAATAATTATTTATATAGATTCCTTTTTGCTATATAAATGCCTTATAAAGTTAGGAATAATAAAGGAAAAGAGGCTTATAATTAATATTATAGCCCTTTAGCAGTTATATAAGCAGTAAAAGATTATAGAGATCCGCTAGATTAATAGGGAAGATAACATTATAGACTTAATAACAAAAGCAACGCTAAATAAGGCTCTTAAGGGCTTTATTAACATAAATAAGGCTAGAATGCAAGTGGAAGGTTAGGTTAAGAGGGAAGCAGCCTAATAAGCGGGATTAAGGGGGTTGTATATATATATATGTAGTGTTTTTTGCGGTTAGGGCAGCCTAGGATTAGTTTAGCATAAAGCTAACTAATTAAAGGCCTTTTTATAGAAGTGAACACTTTGAATTTTATTTATTTTTTAGGCTACTCTTTAGGCAATTCCTCTTCTTTAAAAAAGAGAGAATTTATAAGTGTTAGAATTACCCCTTTATAGGAGAACCTTAGTAAAGCCTAAGCAAATTAATAAAAGTAAGAGTAGCGCTCCTATTAGGTGCATCCCTATAAATGTAGGGCTGCACTTAGGGGGAAAAGTGGGCTATTAATAACACTACTTTTCCCACCTTTTCTAACCTTCTGAGCTAGCTTAGAACCTTTATAGACAAGCTAAATTAGACCCTTTTCTATCACCCCTTTTTATTACATGTAATACCAGCCGGACCAACAAGTTATAATAATAGATTTACTACTACCCTACCTTTAGCTTTATTTTTAGCTATACCTACCTTTACCTTACTTTATTACTTACCCCTACCTATTTATTAAGCTTAGCTACTTATTAAGCACTAAGCTTTAGCTTATAATAGTTTTATTACCCCCTTACTTATTAGTTTATTTTAATATACTATACTTAGTATATTTTAAGTTCTCTTATCTTAGCCTTACTCCTTTTCTACCCTACCTTAGCTCTCTCTTACTATATCTTTATCTACCTCTCTTTTATACTACTAAGCTATATTTACTATGCCTATACTATCTTTAGCTACCTTACCTATACTAATACCTTTATAAGCTAGTATCTACTACTACCTTAGTTATAAGCATCCCTTTAGTTAAGCTAATAGCATCTTAAGTTATTCTTAGCCTCTTTTTATAGCTTATTATTTATTACCTACTACTGCCTTAAGCATTCCTTATTTATTACTTATTACTACCTTAATTAAGTCCTTTACTACTACCTTATTTATACTTACTATTATTTATTAACCTATCCCTCTCCTACCCTATTATTATAAGGTAATACTAATTAGTCTATTACCTTTATTTAGCTAAACCTTAGCTAGCCCTTAAATACCTATTAGTTTATAGCGCTATCTTTTATTTAGCTTTTATATACTTAAGCTAGCTTTAGTATAAAAGTAAAATACTAATAGTTAGTATTACTTAATATAAGTTAAGGAGTTTACTAAAGATAAAGAGAAGAAAGATAGTAATAAAAGTAAATAGTTAGATATTTACTAAAAAGAAAGAAAAATAACTTATAGTATATTAAAGTAATTTATTAAAGTTTAAGTAGGCCCTTAATTAAGTATAAAATAAAAGTTAATAGATATATAACTAAACTATTATATAAATATATATTACCTTATTTAGCCTTAAACTAAGCTAAAGCCTTAATATTCTTTATACTTTTTAAGGGCTTTTATATTAGCTATATATAGCCTACCTATTTTACTAAAATATTACACTAACCCCCTTAATTTTAAATATTCTTAGTAGCTAAAATTTCCTTTACTTTATACTTTATAAGCTTTAAGTTATTAAAAGGCTAAAGAAGTTAGGGGCTTAAGTAAGGGTTTTAAAGGACCTAAGATAAAAGTAGGTTATTTATAGTATATTTTACTAAATTAATATAGAAAATAGAATAGACACCCTTTAGTATATTTAAGTAAATAGTTAAAGGTATAGAGACCTTTAATATAGTATACTTTACTATAACTTAATTTAGCTTTTAGCTTAAATAATTAGTTTTTATATAGTAAAGGCTTAACTATACCTTATCCCTTATTATAAACTTTTTTACTAGCTAATAGATATAATTTACTATCTTTTACTAATACTACTATATAAAATCTATTACTACTTAGGTTAGCTATATACTTTTATAAATATATTTAAGGAACTAAACTACCTATCTTTTAAGTAATATAAGGCTTTTAATAGGGCCCTTAATATACTAAATAAGATTTATATTAAATCTATAAAGAGCTAGGTTTATACTAACCTTTATAATAGTAAATATATAGTTATTTAATATAAGCTAATAGGTAGAAAGATACTTAGGCTAATTATATTATAAAAATCCTATAATAGTATAAAAAATTAATTATATCTCCTAATTTAGCTATTTAATGCTGCTATTAGTTTAAGGGTAGTATAATATAAATAATAAGTAGCTAGCTTTAATAAGGGAATATAGTATAGACTAAAACCCCCCTACTTAATCTAAACTATAATTAGAAATAATACTTTAAGGAAACCTATAAAACTACTATTAACACTTTAGAAACTACTATATATATACCTTAAAGGCTATAGTTATTATAGCCTTTAGCTAAATATATTTTAATAGGTGGTTAGTAATTATTATAAGGTACTATAAGGCCTTTAGTAAGGTAGCTAAAAGGTTTATTATAAAGTTAATAGAAATCTATAATTAAAAGCGGTTTAAAGCTAAAATAAAGCGTAGTAAGCTTTAGTATAGCTAGTAGCTCTTCTATTTAGTAAAATAGTAGTAATTTTAGATATACCTTATAACGTTAGCTAATATCCCCTTCTAGTAAAAGTCTTTATAAAGGGCTTAGAATATAGTATTTCTGCTTAGATAGCTTAGTAAGGGAGACTTATAGGTATAGTAGATTAGTACTATAGTTAGAGGCTTATATTATAGGGCCTAAAGTTAACCCTAAAATAATAGCGCTTTATATATATCTACTTTATAGTCTACTATTTATTAGTAAGTCTATGCCTTTAGGGGAAACTAATAAGCCCTCTCTTATAACACCCTTAACTTTACTAAATATATAAGGTCCTTTTAAATATTAGTATTTTAAAGGTTTTAAAGGTATATCTTAGCAAAAAAATTACGCTCTTTTAGTAAGTCTTTATTAAATATTAGGCAGATACTTAAGGGGCCTTTTTAAGAACTAATAAGGGGGCTTTAAGTTTCAACTACTACTATAAAGACTAGGTTAATAAGTGCCTATTTTATTAAAGCTGCCTTAGACTTATTCTATTCCTAATAAAATAATACATTTAGCCTCTTTATTTAACTACTTAAGTAGTAATAGAGGTAGAAGTAAAAAAGTACTAGTGTTTTAGCTTAATAGGCCTATTATTTAGATATCTCCTATAGGCTAAAGAAGTATTCTAAATTCTTATAGTTTATAAGAATTATAAAAGAATAGGCTATGCTTTAAAGTTTTATTAACTAAGCTTTTAAATAAAAGATTATACTAAGGAGTTCCTTATTATATATTATATAGTTCTGCTCTACTACTATTAGTTATATAAAGTAGTATATAATTAGATAAAGCACGCCCTTTTTATTATACTAAGAGAGGTAATCCCTAATAGCCTCTCTAAAGGAATCTGCCTTTACTATAGTATCTTAGTTAAGGTTCTATTAGGCTAGGATTAGGTATAAAATAAAAGCTAATTTTAGATGCTAAAAAGCATTCTTATAAGCTTAGAACTATATAAATAGTGCCCCTTTTTATATTAGGGCTAATAAGGGTTTAATAAGGTTTAAAAAGTTTATAATAAACTCTTAATAGAAGTTTATAAAGCCTAAAAAGCTATAAACGCCCTTAACCTTAGTTAAGGCCTCTTAATTATAAATTATAGTAATCTTCTTAGGGTTAGAGTATACTATATATTTAGCTTAAATAATAAACCTTAGGTACTTAACCTTTATTACCCTAAAAGTGTATTTAGTAATATTAAGGTATAAACCTATCTACTAAAGGTAAAGGAGGATTTCCTAAGTCTACTAAATATAGTCTTTATATAAACTACTAAAGTAGATAAGGATATTATTAAGGTAAGTAGTTATATAGTTCTTTAATACATCCTTTAAAGCACTATTAATATAGTATTAAAACGTTGCTAGCGCACCTACTAAGCTAAATAAGCATATTAGCTATTTAAATAAGCTAAAATATATATAGAAAGCTATTAAATATTTATCCCCTTTAGCTATATAAATCTAATAAAAAGCAATGTAAATATTTAGTTTTATAAACTACTAAGCTTTAGTAAGGGAGCGTAAAGTCTCCTTAATAAGTAGTAGTAGGTAATAGTCTTAGTCTATAACCTTATTTAATATATAGTAGTTTATATAAAACTGCTAACTACCTCTTACTTTTTAAACTAAAAGTATAAAAGCTATAACTAAAGAGAAAGAGGCCTTAATCTACCCCTTATCTATAAGTTCTATAATTTATTTCTAAATTTTTAGTAGCTAATTCTATAGTATATTATATAATAGTGCCTAAAGGAGCTTTAGTACTAACCTATTAAGGTTTTAGTATAAATAAATATAGTAGTTTAACTAGCCTTAATAAAGGGGTAGTGTGCTAGTATTCTCCTTATTAAAAAGGTTTATAAAGTTCTAAAGCTTTATTAGGAGCTATTTTAAGATAGCTGCCTTATCTAAGACTAGTAAGCCTATAGATACTAATAGGATAAATATTATCTTATAGAGGCTAGTAACTATAAGAGATATATTAGTCTATATCTTTACTACCCTATGCGCTAAGCTAGTATAAATAGAGCCTAAAATAGCTAAGGTAGGGTGTTATACTTCCTATATATTAAAGGCCTTAATTTCTAATCTAAGACACACACCTACTATTAGGTAATATTATGCTATATATAGTTTAATTCTATTATATAACAGCTATAGTATACTTAAAATATAATTATAGGACAATCCTAGGACTATATAAGTAGTAATAGGGAAGACTTAACTATTAATATCTATTTAAAAGCAAACTAAATATATAATATATAATTATATTATTATAGCCCCTTAAACTAAGTTAAAAGTTTTTATAGCTATAGTAATACTATATATATATAGTAGGCAAATATAAGTAAGACTAAGCTGCTATATAATCTTCTTACTTATAACTATAAAGCTATTATACCTACTATTAACTTAGGTTTAAAAGAAAAAGAGACTATTATAAAGAAGTAAAATAAGAAAAGGTAGTAATTCTATATTTTATTTTATCTTACTATACTTCTATTATAATTAGTTTATATAGTAGTTAGTATAATAAGTAATACTACTATTACCTTTACTACTAAGACTTAGGTAGTAAAGCTATCTTTTTTTAAATTAAAGCTACTAAACTTACTTATAGCATCCTTCTTAAAGACTTTATAAATCTATATTACTACTATATTTACTAAGTAATTTAGTAGTAAAAGGTAATATTATTAAGTAAGGTATATAATAACTCTATAGTAAAGGCATTAATTTACCTACCTTTACTATTAGTATACCTTTAGTATTACCTACTTAGCTTACTTAGCCTTTATTAAAAATCTATTTTTATTTTTTTTTACCTTCTTTTTTAACTTTTCTTTCTTACCTATTATTACTAAAAAGGAGGCTAAGTTAATACTAATTATCTTTATATCCCTATTTTTATTATAGCTAATATAGCTAAATTGCTTTACCTTAATATACTCTTTAAGGTAGTAGGAGTTAATATTAAGTGTAATGCTATAGTAACGTTTAATAGCCTTATAGTAGTTATTATAAGGGATATTACGTTTTATATAGTAGTCCTATATATATTTATTAAAAGCTATATAAAGTTTAAATAGCTTTATTATATTTACTTAGTTAATATCTCCTACTAGAACTAGCTTTTATTTAAAGTAAATATAAAAATCTATAAAACATTTATTAGTATAGTATTTAAGCTAATTTAGCTCTAAGACTATATGTTTCTTTTAATAAGGGTTTATAAATATACTATTAAGATAGGTAAGGAATTGCCCTAAGGTATACACAAAGGTATACCTTAACTTAAAAAAAAGGGTAACCTAAGCTTAAATCTTTAGTCTTAAGTTTTAATAGATTAAAAACTATTTATTATAGTTACTACTAATAAAATTAGAATTAGCCTTAAGCTTATATATTATTAAGCTTTACTAAGCTTAAAAGAAGGCCTTATTACTATTATAAAGAGTTCCTATAAAGAGTAGCTTATATTTAGGCCGCTCCTACTAAGACCTACCTAGCGTTATATTATATAAGGCTAGTGTAATATTATAAGGCGCTACGCTTATAGTAGCTATCTAAAGGCGTATATTTTTTAGCTATATATCTTACTATATAACCCTTTTCTAAAGATACTAAAGTTTCTATATACCCTTTAAGAGTATTATATTATTACCTTAATTTAGATTTATTATAATCTCTATAGTTATTAAAAAGTAAAGGATATTAATTATTATAGTTTAGCTTAAAAGGCTACTACTTTTTAGTAATAATAGTATTATTAATATTCTTAAGAGAGAAGAAAGAAGCCCTTCTCCCCTCTGCTATATATCTAGCTTATATATAATATAGGTGCGTAAGGGTAACTTTAAGCGAGCCCTATAGGCCTATAAAGGGCCTATAGAGGGAGCGCTTAGGATTTAAGCCTAAAGCTCAAATCCATCACATATATAGTATTTAAAATAGTCCTAAATACCTAGGGTTTAGCTTTCTCTTTATTTGCCTTACCTTAATATTCTTTATAAATAATAGTATTATATCTCCCTTTTAGAATATTATTTATTAGTATCCTTTATTATAATAATTTACCTATACTTCTATAGCCTTTTGCTATATTTTTACTAGTTTATTTTAAACCTTATATAGTTTCTTTATATATACTTTTGCCTTTAGAATACCTTTCTTTAGTATATTATCCCTAATGCTTAGGTAAAACTCTAGGTAATATCTAAATAGTATATAGTTTAGTGCTAGCTTTATTATTTAGTTTATAGTATTATTATAGGTAAATTATACTTATAGTAGTAGTAAAGGCTATATTACTTAGTTTTTACTTATAAAGTATTATAGATAATGTTTTAGTACTTAGTTAGTATATTTTATTTAACTATTAGTTTATAGGTAAAACACTATTAAAAGCCTTCTTTTTATCTATAAATAATAATAGAGATTACTTTAAAAGGCGCTAATAAATACACTATCTTAGTTTAATATTATGCCCTTTATAGCGCTAAATTATAATTCTATTTTATAGTAGAAAATTTCTATAAGTTCTATTATATTAATACTTATAGTAACTAATAAAAAAATAGTATACTTAGTATATTAGTTTATAATTACTAGTGTTATATTAGTATAGCTATCCTTACCTAACGCTTTTAGTAATTTAGTTATAAAGTCTATTAATACTTTTGCTTATAATTACTTAGGAATTAGTAGAGATTCTAGCTAGCTATATAAGCAATACCTTTATATAATAACCCTTTAGCATATACTATAACTAAATATATAATCTGCTACTACCTGCTTTATTATTAGCTAATAGTATAATCTTTTTAGGAGCTTTATAGTCCTATTAATTCTAAAATAACTAGCTAGTAAATTATTATAGTATAGCTATAAAAGCTTCTATTATAAGATAAGCTTTTATAGAATAACTACTTATTCTTTATATAATAAAAGGCTGCTTATATTATATTACTATATCTCTGCCTTTCCCTTTAAAATTATTATAAACTT
Organism: Claviceps sorghi; assembly: GCA_018360135.1. Lineage (NCBI taxonomy): Eukaryota > Fungi > Ascomycota > Sordariomycetes > Hypocreales > Clavicipitaceae > Claviceps > Claviceps sorghi. The sequence continues at coordinate 27,724 of SRPV01000043.1, read as the reverse complement.
ACCTTTAGCTATTTTTTATAAGTTTAGGTCTTACTCTTAGGCTTTTAAAAGCATTTTAATAAGAGGCCTATAAATATCTACTAAATAAGGATTAAAAGACTTAATAAACTTATAAACCTCTTTAGCTTTAATACACTAAACCTAAGTAACTTTATCCCTAAAATTACTAAGTTCTAACCCCTATTTAGCTAGCGTTTTAGTAGTAACTTTAGCCCCTTAAGTAATAAAGTTTAGCCTTATTAAACCTTTCCTTTTAGCTAGAATTAATTTTATCTTTAAAGGTATTTTACTACGCTCTCTTATATATTTAGGTATAGTTTTAGCTATATCTTTTAACACTAGCCTCTTCTATAACTTTAGTAGTATCTTTTAGTTTATTAGCTTTTTACCTTTATAATTAAGCTATTTTAATAGTATATTAGTAGGGTTGCTTTTTTTTGCCTTATATTTAATTATAAAGTTAAATAGGCTAAGGAATATATACTATCTTACTTACTAACTATTTAGCCTACTTTAGCTTATAAATGTTTATAGGTTATAGTAGTTTAAAAGGATCTTTACTAGTATTACTATGCTTTTAATATAATATTACTAGTATTTAAATAACTTAACTATAGTAAATAACTCTTAGTTAGCTATATTATAATTATATTTTATATTAGTAAACTTTTAGAACTAAAATATAATAGAATAATATTGCCTTTTGTTATTTAGCTAAGAGATAATACCTATTATAGCAAATATAGATGCATTAGTCTTAATATAGATTAGGCTTAATAGGTTATAGTATTATAGTAGTAGTACCTATTAAAAGGCAGTCTTTAGTTAATTAAATACTAGCTATTTACTTTCTTTAAATATAAATTTCCCTATTTAAATACCTCTTTAGCTTCCCTTTATTAGTATATTAAGGGGTGCTATAATAGCAGAGTATTAGTATATAAACTATTAGTAAAAGTTATAGAATCTAAGGAAGACTTAGATATTATAAAAGGTCTTAGGCTCTTTCTACTTTTAAATTATCTTTATTTACTTTTAGTCTATTAAAATACTATTAACTAATAAAATAAACCTTAGGAATTTTATAAAGTCTTAGTAAAAGGCATACTTAAAGGGCTTTATATATAGCTTAGCGCCCCTTATCCTTTTTAGGACTTATTAGATATAGTTAGTATACTCTTTCTAAGTTTTTAAAAAGATAAGGGTATTATCTAAATATACTATATAAATTATATTAACTAGCCTTTATAACGCTTAGTAGATATAGTTTTATTTATTTATTAAATTACCTTAGACGGCTGGTAGCAGCCGCTATTTAGTACCTTGTCTTACTAATCTATATAGAAAAAACCCTAGTGTAAGGAGGAAAACCTATATACTATATATTTATATATCTACTAGGGCCTATATAGGCCCTAGGGTGGTCCTAGCTATAGAAGTAAGGTGCGCTGCCTACTAAGCTAAGTGTAGCAGTAGTTATTAGAAGGTAGGATAGAAAGGTTTAGGTATAAGTAAGATTTATATCTAATTAGTAGTAATCCTAGGGAATTAATAAAAGCTAATAAGGTCCTAAGTTAGCATTAGTATAAGTTAAACTATATTAACTAGTCTCTTAAGCTTACTTATTCTACTTATTCTTAATTAGTATAAGCTATTAAATAGTAAGGGATAAGTTAGGTTTAGTAGTAATATAAAGGAATCTAAAGTCTTATTAAAGTTAATAGGGTATTAACTTAGCCTTTATTTAGATTAGGGAGTTTAGTCTAAATTAGTAAAGCAGCTAGCTAATAGCTATAAGGTCTAGCAGTAGGGTTATATAGAGGCAGGCGGCTAGAAAGATAAATAGAGGCTTTTCTCTTAGGGCTTTAGCTTTCTCTTTTTCCTTTTTCCTCTTTAATTATCCCCTTTATCTATAAGTTGCCCCTTAGTTAATGCTATCTTAGCAGAATTGCTGCAGCCTTAGTTAATTTCTACTAACTCCCCCCCTTAGAAAATACCTAATAAAAAAAATAAAAAAGACCCCCCTTTAGAGCTAATAAGTCCTTTTATTAGTCCTATATTAATATAAAGCTAATATTATCTAAGGGTACTGCCTATGCTTAGCCCTATAAATTCTATTTTATATAGTTTAAGGAGATTATAAAACGTTGTCTTAATTAAAAAAGTAAGTGGATCTAAGTTAGGTTTAATATAGTGTTATAGCTAACCTAATTATAAACCCTACTAAACTTTACTATAAATATACTAAGTAGAGTAAAAATTATACTTCTATAAGTTATTTCCTTTTAAAGCTAACTTAAGGCTTAATTATATTTATAGCTAAAAAGGTTCTCCTTATATAAAGTAAAGGTTAAAAAGGTGCTTATAGCCTAAGAGAAGTAGGTAAGAGAGAATAAGGTAATTAAGGGCGTTATCCCTACCCCTATAAGTCTAACTTAGCCCCTCCCTAATCTTAAGGTACTAATATATATATAAAAGGGATATAGTAGCTTATAAAAAGTAGCGTAAAATCTAATTAAGTAGGAGGGGATAGGGGAGGGTTAGGCTAGCAGCGGGGGCGGTCCGACCACGCACTTTAAGAAGGAGTGCCTAGGGTTCTTAGAGCGGATCGCGGTGGCCCTGGAAGCGGCCAACGAGGCCCGCCCCTCTGTAGATATAGTTTTAGAATATAGCTAAGGTATTAGTTTGTCTAAAGGGTATAATAAGGTACTTATAGTAACTATATTAAGTATAAAACACTATCTTTTACTTATCCCTTTTCTTAATCTAAATATAATAGTATATATTTTTAATATTAATTTTTATAAAAAACTATACCCTTTAGCACTAGTTAAGTATTTCTACTATTAAAAGTAAAGTATAGTAATTCTTTAGTATAATCTTATTAAAACCCTAATAGTTTATATATAATTATAGGGTGCTGTCTTTCTTTAATATAAATAAAATAAGTGCTTTAGCTAAGCTTTTTAAAGGTTATATCTATTTATTTACTAGGTTTTCCTTAAGGTATTCCTTTAGGATTATAAGCTTATATTAAGATAAGAGGTAGATAAGGCTATAAAAGGGGGTAGTGTTAGGTTATAAATTAATTATATAGTTAGTATCCTTTTAAGATAGTAATATACTTACCTTTTTTAAGCTAAAGATATTTAGAAATATATAAAGTTCTAAGGGTATATTACTTAGGGTTTAGTTATTATACACTTATACCTTATCTCTTAATTTTATAAATTTGTTATCTTAGATGCTTTAAATAGTATATATAATAGCCTTATTATAGTGCTTTTTAGAGAAATAGTAAGGAGTTATAAGTAAAAGGTTAGTATATATAATCTTAAACTACTATTATTATATTTATATTAATAAATATATATATTCCTTAGATAAGGTATATATTCTAATTAGTAAGGGACTTCCTATTATAGTCTAGCCTAGAAGGCTACTGCTTTTTAGCAATAATAGTATTATTAATATTCTTAAGGGAGAAGGAGGAAGCCCTTCTCCCCTCTACTATATATCTAGCTTATATACAATATAGGTGCATAAGGGCGACTCTAAGTAAGCCCTATAGGCCTATAAAGGGCCTATAAAGGGAGCGCTTAAAATCTAAGCCTAAAGCTTAAATCTATTATATAGCCCCCTTCTCGCTCCTTATTTAGCTGCTTTATATAAAAGGTAAGGACCTATTATAGTTTAGTAGCAGAGGAATAATAACCTATATAATATATATCCTACTACCTATCCTTAAGAATCTACCTAGGCCCCTACTTTATTAGTATTAAGGGCCTACTTTAGCAGCTAGCTTAATACTATCTATAGCTAATTTAGCTTAATAAAAAAATTACTATTCTATTTAGAACTAAATATATAAATAAATAAAATAATAAACTATTTTAAAGGGGAAATCTAAGTAAGCTAACTATAAGTGATTTAAGGGATATATATAATTACTCTAAGCTTATAGTAGGATATAAAATCTCTTATATCCTACTCTACGCCCCTTAATATATCCTTTTAAACTATTACCTAGCCCCTATCCTTTTTATAAAAATATCTCTTTATATATATTTAAAGAGACCTTTTCTATACTTTATTCTTTACCTTTTAGCCTTCTATCTATAATTATTACGCTATTTTTATAATCTCTTATTATATCCCTTACTTTTTTTATATTACTAGCCTACTCTTCTCTTACTCTTATAAAGCCTTTATAAAGTAAGCCTAAAGGACCCTCCTTAGACTTTATTTACTAATTAATAAATACCTATACTATATCTACTACTATTAGCATACCTAAAGAACATTACCTACCTAGTAATAACTCTTAAACTATAGGATGTTTTATAGTAGTAGGTGATTTTAATAATAAGGTATATAATCCCTAGTATATTATCTAAATATAGTGCCTAAGTTGTCTTATCTATACCTTAAAAAACAGCTATTTTAATTATAAGCCTAACCTTAATAAAGCCTATTTAAAGTATTATTAAAAGCATAAAAAGTGTATATAGGGATACTATATTTTTATTACTAACCCTACTCTCTACTATACTACTTATAATATAGTTAAGGCTATAAACTAAGGTAAGGCTATTAATATATTAGCTTAAAAGGCAGCTTTTAGGCAGCTAGCTACTTATATAAAGTTAACTACCTAGTTTTTAACTTTAGGGAAACACTTTTAGGCGCTATATAAGGCTATTTATAGCTTAGCTAAGGCTACTACTAGCGATTAGTCTGCCTTCTCTTAGCCTTTAGCTAGCGCCCCCTCCGCTCTCTTATTAGAAACCTTATAAACGCTATTTATTGCCTTTTTAGCTATTACTACTGCCCTATCCTCTGCCCTTACCTTTGCTATTACTACTTTATTCTCTACTATTTTAAATACTATCTTATATTATACTAATACTAAACTCACTTCTATATATACTACTCTCTCTTAATATATAGCCTTAATTTAAAATATAGCTATAATATTAAAGAATCTTACCCCTATTTATATAATATTAATTGCCTTACTTACTATTTACACTTAAAATAATTCCTTTATTATACCTATCTCTACTCTCCCTTACTATACTATACACTTAGCTATTGCTTAGTTTATACTCTTTTAAAAGCTTATTGCTTAACTATTATTAAGTTTTTAAGCTATATTAAATAAATTATTTAGCTTTTACTACTACTTACCTTTAATTTTTAAGCACTCTCCTTTTAAGCTATCTTTTATTAATACTTTTAGTATTACCCTCCTTATTAAGTAAGCTAAGAGTAGTATAACTTACCTTACTCTTTACTTAATTAATATACTTATTTACTTTACTACTACTATTACTACTTTTATTATTATTAGTAATAAAAGTAGTAGTAGTAATTATAATAATAGCTTTACTACTACCTTATCCTTAGTTCTATCCTTAGCTCTACTTATTATAGCTACTTTTTATTTTATAATAGCCCCTTCTACTAGCTAGCCTACCTCTACCTTACCTTATTACTTACCCCTACCTATTTACTAAGCTTAGCTGCCTATTAAGCACTAAACTTTAGCTTATAGTAGCTTTATTACCCCTTTATTTAATAGTTTATTTAGATATACTATAGCTAATATATTTTAAGTTCTTCTATTTTAGCTTTAACCCTCTCTTACCTTATTTTAGCCTTTATCTACTATACCTTTATCCTTCTCTCTTTTATATTATTAAGCTATATTTACTATACTTATACTATTCTTAGCTACTCTACCTATACTAATACCTTTATAAGCTAGTATTTACTACTACCTTAATTATAAGTATTTTTTTAGTTAAGTTAATAGCACCTTAAGTTATCTTTAGCTCTTTTTTATAGCTTATTACCTATTACTTACTACTACTTTAAATATTCCTTACTTATTACTTACTATTACCTTAAATATTCCTTATTTATTACTTACTATTACTTTAGCTATCTCTTATTTATTATTTACTACTACCTTAATTAAGTCTTTTACTATTACTTTATCTATATTTATTATTTTTTACTAACTTATCCCCCTTTTACCTTATTATTATAAGGTAATATTAACTAATCTACTACCCTTACTTAGCTAAACTTTAGCTAGCCTTTAAATATTTATTAGTTTATAGTACTATCTTTTATTTAGCCTTTATATACTTAAGCTAGCCTTAATATAGGAGTAGAATACTAATAGCTAGCATTATTTAATATAAGTTAAAGAGCTAACTAAAGATAAAAAAGAGAAAAATAGTAATAAAAGTAAATAGTTAAGTATTTATTAAAAGGGAAGAAGAATAATCTATAGTATATTAAAGTAATTTATTAGAGTTTAAGTAGGCTTTTTATTAAATATAAAATAAAAGTTAATAAATATATAACTAAACTATTATATAAATATATATTACCTTACTTAGCCTTAAACTAAGCTAAAGCCTTAGTATTCTTTATACTTTTTAAAGGCTTTTATATTAGCTATATATAGTTTACTTATTTTACTAAGATATTATACTAGCCCTCTTAATCTTAAGTATTCTTAATAGCTAAAATTTCTTTTACTTTATACTTTACTAGCTTTAAGTTATTAAAAGGTTAAAGAAGTTAAGGTTTTAGGTAAGGGTTTTAAAGGACTTAGGATAAAAGTAGGTTATTTATAGTATATTTTACTAAGTTAATATAAAAAATAAAGTAGACACCCTTTAGTATATTTAGGTAAATAGTTAATAGTATAGAAACCTTTAGTATAATATACTTTACTATAACTTAGTTTAGTTTTTAGTTTAAATAGTTAGTTTTTATATAATAAAGGTTTAACTATATCTTATCCCTTACTATAAATTTTTTTACTAGTTAGTAAGTGTAATTTACTAACTCTTATTAGTGTTACTAAGTAAAATTAATTATTACCTAGGTTAGTTATATACCTTTATAAATGTATTTAAGGAACTAAACTACCTACCTTTTAAATAATATAAGGCTTTTAGTAGAGCCTTTAATATACTAGATAAGATCTATATTAAATCTATAGAGGGTAAGGTATTAACCCTTATAATAGTAGATGTATAGTTATTTAATATAAGCTAATAGGTAGAAAGATAGCTAAGCTAATTATATTATAAGAATTCTATAATAGTATAAAGAATTAACTATATCTTTTAGTTTACCTATTTAGTGCTGCTATTAGTTTAAGAGTAGTGTAATATAGATAATAAGTAGTTAGTTTTAATAAGGGAATATAGCATAAATTAAAACTCTTTTATTTAATCTAAGCTATAGTTAGAAATAATACTTTAAAGGAACCTATAAAACTACTACTAGCACTTTAGGAACTGTTATATATATACCTTAGATACTATAGTTATTATAGCTTTTAGCTAAATATATTTTAATAGGTAGTTAATAATTACTATAAGGTACTATAAAGTATTTAGTAAAAAGGCTAAAAGGTTTGTTATAAAGTTAATAAAAATCTATAACTAAAAGCAGTCTAAAGCTAGAATAAGGTGTAGTAGGCTTTAGCGTAATTAGTGGCTTTTTTGCTTAATAAAATAGTGGCAATTCTAAATATACCTTATAACATTAGCTAATATTCCCTTTTAGTAAAAGTCCTTATAAAGAGCTTAAAATATTATGTTTTTACTTAAGTAGCTTAGTAAGGAAGACTTATAAGTATAGTAGATTAATGCTATAGTTAGAGGCTTATATTATAGAGCTTAAAGTTAGCCTTAAAATAATAGCGCCTTATATATATTTACCCTATAATCTACTACTTATTAGTAAGTTTATACCTTTAGGGGGAATTAATAAGCCTTTTCTTATAATACCTTTAACTTTACTAAATATATAGAGTCCTCTTAAATACTAGCATCTTAAAGGTTTTAAAGGTATGCCTTAGTAAAGAAGTTATACCTCTTTAATAGGTCTTTATAGAATATTAAGTAGATACTTAAAGGGACCTCTTAGGAACTATTAAGGGAACCTTAAGTTTTAACTACTATTATAAAGACTAGGTTAATAAGTGCCTGCCTTATTAGGGCTGCCTTAAACTTATTCTATTCTTAATAAAATAATATATTTAGCCTCTCTGCTTAGCTGCCTAGGTAGTAATAAAGATAGAAGTAAAAAAGTATTAGTATCTTAGCTTATTAAGCTTATTATTTAGATATCTCTTAAGAGCTAAAAAAGTATTCTAAATTTTTATAGTTTATAAAAATTATAAAGGGATAGGCTACGCTTTAAAGCTTTATTAACTAAGCCTTTAGATAGAAGATTATATTAAGGAGTTTCTTATTATATATAGTATAGTTTTATTCTACTACTATTAGTTATATAGAGTAGTATATAACTAAGTAAAGTATACCTTTCTTATTATACTAAGAGAGGTAATTCTTAATAGCCTCCTTTAAGGAATCTACCTTTACTATAGTATTCTAATTAGGGTTCTATTAGGCTAGAATTAGGTATAAAATAAAAGCCGCCTTTAGACGCTAGAATACATCCTTATAAGCTTAGAACTATATAAATAGTGCCCCTTTCTATATTAAGGCTAATAAAGGTTTAATAAAGTCTAAGAAGTTTATAATAAACTCTTAATAAAAGTTTATAAAGCTTAAAAAGCTATAGATACCTTTAACTTTAATTAAGGCCTTTTAGTTATAAATTATAGTAATTTTCTTAGGGTTAGGGTATACTATATATTTAGCTTAAATAATAAACCCTAGGTACTTAACCTCTATTACCTTAAAAGCGTACTTAGTAATATTAAGGTGTAAACCTATCTATTTAAGGTAAAGGAGAATTTCCTAAGTCTACTAAGTATAGTTCTTATATAAGCTGCTAAAGTAAATAAAGATATTATTAAGATAAGCAGTTATATAGTCTTTTAATATATTCCCTAAAGCACTATTAATATAGCGTTAAAATGTTGCTAGCGCACTTACTAAGCTAAATAGGTATACTAGCTATTTAAATAAGCTAAAGTGTATATAGAAGGCTGTTAAATATTTATCCCCTTTAGCTATATAAATCTGGTAAAAAGCGGCGTAAATATCTAGCTTTATAAACTATTAAGCCTTAGTAAGAGAGCGTAAAGTCTCCTTAATAAGTGGTAGTAGGTAGCAGTCTTAGTCTATAACCTTATTTAATATATAATAGTTTATATAAAACTACTAACTGCCTTCTACCTTTTAAACTAAAAGTATAAGGGCTATAGCTAATAAGGAAGAGGCTTAGATCTACCCTTTATCTATTAATTCTATAATCTATTTCTAAATCTCTAGTAGCTAATTTTATAGTATATTATATAAAGGTGCCTAAGGGAGCTTTAGTATTAACCTATTAGGGTTTTAGTATAAGTAAATATAGTAGTTTAACTAGCCTTAATAAGGGGGTAGTGTATTAGTATTTTCCTTACTAAAAAGGTTTATAAAGTCCTAAAGCTCTATTAAGAGCTGTTTTAAGATAGCTGCTTTATTTAGGACTAGTAAGCCTATAGATGCTAATAGAATAGATATTATCTCACAAAGGCTAGTAATTATAAGGGATATATCTATCTGCGTTTTTGCTGCCTTATACGCTAAGCTAGCATAAATAAAGCCTAAAATAGCTAAGGTAGAGTGTTACACTTCTTATATATTAAAGGCCTTAATTTCTAATCTAGGGCGCGCACCTACTATTAAGTAATATTATACTATATATAGTTTAATTCTATTATATATTAGCTATAGCGTACCTAAGATATAGTTATAGAATAACCCTAGGACTATATAAGCAGCTATAGAGAAGACTTAACTATTAACATTTACCTAAAAGTAAACTAAATATATAATATATAGCTATATTATAATAGCCCCTTAGACTAAGTTAGAAGTTTCTATAGCTATAATAATACTATATATATATAGTAGGTGAATATAGGTAAGACTAAGCTACTATATAACCTTTTTACTTATAACTATAAAGCTATTACACCTACTATTAACCTAAGTTTAAAGGAAAGAGAGACTATTATAAAGGAGTAAAATAAAAAAAGGCAGTAATTTTATATTTTATTCTATCTTACTATACTTCTACTATAACTAGTTTATATAGTAGTTAGTATAATAGGTAATATTACTATTGCCTTTATTACTAAGACTTAAGTAATAAAGCTATTTTTTTTTAAATTAAAGCTATTAAACTTACTTATTATATCCTTCTTAGAGACTTTATAGACTTATACTACTACTATATTTATTAAGTAATTTAATAGCAAAAGGTAATATTACTAAATAAAGTGCCTAACAACTTTATAGTAAAGGCATTAACCTACTTACCTCTACTATTAGCACACCTTTAGTATTATTTATTTAGCTTACTTAGCCTTTATTAAGGAACTAATCTTATTCTTAGCTACCTTCTTTCCTAACTTTCCTTTTTTACCTATTACTATTAAAAAAGAAGCTAAGTTAATACTAGTTATCTTTATATTACTATTCTTATTATAGCTAGTATAGCTAAAACGCTTTACTTTAATACATTCCTTAAGGTAGTATAAGTTAATATTAAGTATAATGCTATAGTAATGTTTAATAGCCTTAAAGTAGTTATTATAAAGGATATTATAATCTATATAGTAGTCTTATATTTATTTATTAAGGGCTATATAAAGTTTAAATAGCTTTACTATATTTACTTAATTAATACCTTTTACTAAGATTAGCTTTTATTTAAAATAAATATAAAAGTTTATAAAGCGTTTATTAATATATTATTTAAGCTAATTTAGCTCTAAGACTATATATTTCTTTTAATAAGAGTTTATAAATATACTATTAAGGTAGGTAAGGAATTGCCTTAAAATATATATAAAGGTATATCTTAACTTAAAGAAGAGGGCAACCTAAGCCTAAATCTTTAGCCTTAGGTTTTAATAAATTAAAAACTATTTATTATAGTTATTACTAATAAAATTAGAATTAGCCTTAAGCTTATATACTATTAAGCTCTACTAAGCCTAAAAAGAGGCCTTATTACTATTATAAAGGGTCTCTATTAAGAGTGGCTTATATTTAGGCTGCTCCTACTAAGGCCTACCTAGCGTTATATTATATAAAGCTAGTGTAATATTGTAAGGTAGCGCGCTTACTATAGCTGCTTAAAGGTGTATATTTTCTAGCTATATATCTTATTATATAACCCTCTTCTAAAGGTACTAAAGTTTCTATATACTCTTTAAGAGTATTATATTATTACCTTAATTTAGATTTATTATAATCCTTATATTTATTAAAAAGGTAAAGGATATTAATTATTATAGTTTAACCTAAAAGGCTACTACTTTTTAGTAATAATAGTATTATTAATATCCTTAAGAGAGAAGGAGGAAGCCTTTCTTCTCTCTGCTATATATCTAGTTTATATATAATATAGGTGTGTAAAGGTAACTTTAAGCAAGCCCTATAGGCCTATAAAGGGCCTATAGAGGGAGCGCTTAGAATCCGAGCCTAAAGCTCGAATCCATCACACTTTCTTATATTTTTAGGTCCCTATTAATAGTAATATATAATAGAGTTAAATCCCTTTAGCACTTTTATAAGTTAGTAATACTTATTAGCACTTAATAAACGCTATATTTAGGTATAGTTAACACGCTAATTGCTTAGATTTTAGGGGGTTTAATATTGCTTTTATAAAATCCTTATTACTTTATAAACTCTATATTAATAATATCTATATTAAAGTAGGTGTTAAGATTTATAAAGGTATAAGTAGTAATTTAGCCTTAAGTTATAATAAAGGTATAGAATTATTATCTAATAAGGAATTAAGACCTAGCAGAAGTAAAGGTAGCTACTTTTACTAATTAGTGTTTTTTAAATAGCTTAAGGGGTTTTTTACTAGCTAATTATAGTTATAGCAAAGGTAACTTATACTATTATAGTTATAATATTTCTGCTAATTATAGACTTAGTTATAGTTTAGCTTAGTAATAGGAGTTAAGGGTCCTAAGGGTGTATATAATATCTATTAATTTTATATAAATTAAGCCTATTAATAGTAGGGCCCCTTTATATACTTATTATTACCTTTAGTATCTACTTTATGCTTATACTATAGTAGCATTATATTTTAGAATTACTAGGTAATTTAAATAACTTTCTCTTTTATTTTCTTTATAATTAATATATAAAGGTTAATATAATTTTAGAGTTTAAGTTGTAACTTAGTAAAGAATAAAAGAGCTTAGGCTTATTTACCTACTTTTTTTAAGTGTTTCTTTAAGAAATTAAAATAAATACTAAAGTTCATAAGGCTTTAGCTATCTTACTATTTTATATTTTTTATTATAGTTATAATTTAAGCTTTATAATTAATAGAGTCCCTTAGTAGGGTTAGTATCTACTTTTAAAACTCTTCTTAGTTATTTTTAAGTTCTTTTTAATATTCTATTAATTATTTATTAAAAAATCAGTTCTATTTTACTTAATAGGTTTAGTATATATAGTTTAGTATAAAAAGGATTTTTTAGTAGTTTTAGTAAAACTTATATTTTACCTTATTAAAGGTATAGGTTAAGTTATTAATCTAAATTTTATATTTTTATAGGTTAATAGGGTATGTTAAAAGGTTAATATTCTTAACTTAAACTTTATCTCTATTATTATTAAAGTAATTATTAAAAGAGCGCTATCTTTTAGCTTTCTTTTTACTAATTCCTTTTTAGTAAAGAGTAGTAAAGAGTTCTCTCTTTTATTTCTATAGTTTTTTTAATTCTTTTAATTAAGCAATTTACTCCTTAATTACCTAGAATTTCTTTTATATTATAGATAGGGTTAGGGTAGACTTAATTATAATAGGGGTTTCTTTCTATAGGTTCTTTATAAATTAATTAAGGTTTACTAATATTTTAAGGGATATAGGATCCTTTATAGGTATAGTAACTAGTTATTAAGTAGTAGGTGCTATATTATCTTTAAATAGCTAAGGAGAAGCTTTAGAATTATTAGGTAGTAAATTAGTAGCTAAGTAAAGGTAACATAGCATTTAGTATATTAACTAAAGCTTACCTTTTCTAAGTCTTTTTATATATATATCTAGGGTTTTTATGTGCTAAATAGGTGACTAAGCGTGGGCGCCTAAGCGGCGCACCTTATAAGGTGTGCACACCTTATAATTGCTATAAAGCTTAAATTTAGTATTAATACTATTTTTTTTCTTATTGCTAAGGATTATTATAAAGCTAATGTATAAGCTTAAATCTTTATTATTTATAAAGGAACTATTAATAAAGATATATAAAGCTGCTAATTAAAGCTTAAATAGAATATATTAAATTCCTTATTTAGAATTATTAATTTACTACTAAATTCTTTTATTAAGCTTATTTATATTAGTTTAGTTAAGGTCTTAGACTTATACTATAACTAAAAGGTTAAAAGCAGCTTTAAGTTAGTAAATTATTAAGATATATACTTTATAAGCTTATTACCTTATATATTTTACTATTATACTTAGCTTATTAATTTTAACTATTATAAGCTTACTACTTTAACCTTTTTACCTAACTTTTATACTTTTATTTTTATACTATAAGAGAATATAGCTATTAAAGATAAGGGGTTCTTTAAACATTAGCCTTTACTTTAGTTTAGTAGTAAATTTAGTATTTTTTAACTTAGCTTCTTCTTTCTTAAAAAACATAGTATTATTAAGGCTAAGGGTGTTATTAGTCTATATCCTAATAATACTAAAATCTAGGTTTTTATTTAAAGTAATTAATAAGTATAAGTTATAGCTTAAGGTTATTATTATAAGCTTTTCTTAATAATACTTTATATAGATTACCTACTAATAGGTGCCTACCTTAGCTATTTTATAGAGTAGCTTAATTACTTCTATAATTATATTAGTAGGATATAAATAAGCAATTTATTCAGGCAACCTTATAATAATCAGCCTATTAAGCGTAGTTTAAAACTATATATAAGCTTATATAATATCTTAAATCTATAAAAAAATGTCTTCTTTTACTAATAATAGTGCTAGTACTATAATAAGTTATTAGCTAGCTTATTAGATTATTAGTAACTATATAAGAATTATATCTTTTCTTTTATTACTATACTCTTAAATAACTAGCCTTAATTTTTTATAAGGCTTATTAATACCTTTTTCTTTTACCTCTTAAACTATATAAGAGTTAAAGAGGTAATAGTTTTTATATTTTTTTAGGTTAAAAGTAATAAATCTAAAGACTTTATAAAATAATAAGGTATTAACCTTTTTCTTATTAAACTTAGTAAAAGGCTTACCTTTACTAATTATTTTACCTTCTTTCTTAAGGTTTACTATAAGCTAAAAATTATTCTTTTCTTTAATAGTTAAAAAGGTAAAATCCTTAGTATTATCCTTATAGTTATTTTTAATATATATAGTAGCTATTATTTTCTTAGTTTTATTTTTTAGCGCTTTCCTTTCTTTCTTCTTTTATATACCTCTCTTTTTTAAGTTTTACTATAGTAATATCTTAAAGTTAGTAGGTAAGGGGTGTAAGATATATTTAACGCCTCTTTATCTTATTAACTATACTTATAGTAAACTAATATAAAGGATATTATTTTAATATCCCTTACCTTTTTAGTTTATAACTTACTAACTTATAGTATTATTTACTATAAGCCCTTTACACCTTCCTTAGAAAATAATATAATTATACTAAAGATAGTAGTTCTTTATAGTATTAATTATTATAGGCGCTTAAGAGGTACCTTAAAGCTGCCCCTTACTTATAATAATTATTACTATAGGGACCTTATAGTAATACTATTCCTTTATAGTAGTAATTACTATAAGTATATAAAGGGCACCTTTAGGCTACCTTTTACTTATAGTAATTATTATTATAAAAACCTTAGTAATAAATATATTTATTATTTTCTTAATATTATCTCTTAAGATCCTTAGTATAATAATTATTACTATAAAGACCTTTTTTAGTTATTCCCTTCTTTTTTTTATAAGTAGTGCTATTATAGCTTCTTTAGCTTATACTAAAGGTAACTTTATTCTCTTATAAAGTTTCTTCTCTTCCTTATTTACCTTCTTCTTTTCCTTATTTACCTCTACTTTTGTTTTATCTTTCTCCTCCCTTAATATATTAATAACCTTATTATTATTAGTTAGTTTTATTATATAGGGCTTTATAACTATACTTTAAAAGTTTATAAGGCTATTAGGCATTACTATAGTATAAGTTTTATTATTTATAGCTAGTAACTTATAAGGATTATATTAACTACCTTTCTTATGCTATACCTGTTGGAATTGCCCCCTTATGGGAGAACCTCAGCAAAGCCTAGGCGGATTAATAGGAGCGAGGGCAGCGCTCCTATTAGGTGCATCCCTACGAATATAGGGCTGCACTTAGGGGGAAAAGTAGGCTATTAATAACACTATTTTTCCCGCCTTTTCTAACCTTTTAAGCTAGCTTAGAACCTTTATAGATAAGCTAAATTAAACCCTTTTCTATCACCTCTTTTTATTATATATAATACTAGCTAAACTAACACTAATTAGTAGTTACAAAACTATAGATTTATAAGGTTATTTAAAGAGATAGCTTCTAAAAGACCTCTTATAAGGTTAGGTTCTACTACTATACTATAGGCAAGGAATTTTTACACTTTTTAAAAGACCTTTTAAGGTTAAGTTCTGCCTATATAACTATTTTTTGTTAATAAAAAAAAAGGACCCTTTTTATAATAATAACTTCTATAAACTTAGACGCTGCTACTAATTATTACATAAAAAGACCTCTATCTTTATTATCTATTATAATAAAAACCCTTAATTTCTTACTTTTTAGCCCTTAAAGTAAAAACTAAGTTTTTCCCTTAATTAAGCTAGTTAATAAACGCAATACTATAATATAACTATAAGAGAAAGACCCTCTCTAAAGGATATTATAAGAGTAAGAAAACCTTAATTCTAGCTTAATAGTAGAATTAAAACACCTATATTCTAATACTATACCTAGCATTATTAAAAGCTTCTATAATATAATTTTACCTAACTAAGAGTATACTTAGGATAACTTAGCTAACCTTTACGCCGCTCCTTTTATTAAGCTTAATAATATATTTATATACTATATTTAGCTATATTATAATAAGAACTAAAGCCCTAAGCAGATAATCTATAACTTCTAAGAGGATTTTAAAGATTAGGAATTCCCTAACTTTAAAAGAATTAGTGCTTTAATTTAGAGAGCCTTAAGAGATATTCTTTAAAACTAAGAAATTAAGCTTAGTAAAGGCATATAAGCTAAGGTTACTAAATCCCTTTTTAAGTTAAAAAAGCTTACTAATAAAGAAATTAACTAAAGATTCCCTAACTTACTATTTTTCCCTATATAAAACATATAAAATCCCCCTTTAAGAGAGTAAAGCATATAAAACCCTCCTATTAGCTTATAAAACACATAAGAACCCTATATAGCTATATAATATATATAAAAGCTCCCTTTTTACACTTTATAAGCTAAAAGAATCCCTTTAGCTTTCCCTCTACTATAAAAGAGCTTCTAAAAACTCCTTAAACTATAGAGTTAAATACACTATCTTAAATAACCTAAAGAATAGCTAAAACCTATTAAAAGCTAGTAAAGTTAATACCTTAATAACTAATAAGAGAGACAAAACCTATAAGGAAACTTATAAATGCCTACTTCTAACAACTTTATAGATAAGTAAATTTGCTAAATTTTAGGAGACCTTACTAAGAGATATATTAAGGAAGATAAATATAGTAGTAAAATATATAACTTTATTACCCTAAAGGTTAATATCTTTACTAATATATATATAAGGAGCAATATTCTATAAGAGGTTTAGCCTTAAGCTTTCCTAATAATACTTATAGAAAATACCCTTACTTTCTACCTTAACACACTCTTAAGTGAATTTCTACTATTTTATAAGCTTATAACTTATATAAAGAATCACTTTAAAACAGAAAGTAATTAGCAATTCTATTAAATTAAATAGAATAAACTTACGTTTAGTAAAATTATTACTAATAACCTTAATAAGACTAAGTTGCAATACCTTAAGCTACTTATTACTAAACTTAAGAAAATCTACCGTAGCCTTTTCCTACTAAATATAGTTAATATAGAGCTTTAATATTAGCTAATTACAGCTATTAGCAGTATTCCTAAGTGTAAATTAGCACTTTTTATTTACACACTAACCTTTAAAGGAGTGCTTAAAGACCTTAGAAAATGCTTAAGAGTTAATAAAACTATTAATATATAGTAATAGATTATAAAAATAGGTAACCTAAATAACTATAATAAGACTTACTTTATAAACCGCTGCTATAGCTAAGCAAATAAGTCCTATTTTTCTATATAAAAGTGAGGAAAGTTACGTTTTCCTTATAAGTGCTTTATTTATAATAAATAAGGCTACTAATTAACTAACTATTCTAAGTATAAGTAGCAAAAGGTAAAGGAGAAGTAGTAGAAGAGTAAGAACTATAAGATACTATCTATAGAAGGCAGCTATAATACCTTTCTATAAGCTTTTAAAGGCATTCTAAAGGAATGTAGTAATAAAGAACTAAAAGAAGACAATAAGGGGGACTACCTAGTTTAGTAAGCTATTAATACCTTCTTTACTATAGAAAAAGAGCAATAAGACCTTTTAAAGCTAACCTTTATATAATTTTTTACTACAACCCTTATTATAGATATAAAGCTAGCTTTAAAGCTGCTAATAAATATACTATAAACCTTAACTTCTAAAGGATTTTAACTCTTAAAGATGCTTAAGAACAACGCTTTTAAATATACTCTATTAAAAGATAACCCCTATAACCACACTAATAACTCTAACCCTTAGTGCTTTATATTAGAAGAAAGATATAGTAATAAGGTGTTTTAGGGAATTATACCTAATACTAATGCTATAGGTATTTTAACTGCTAGACTTAACTAAGCAAAGGCATTAATAAAGTTAATGCCTTACCTAAAGATTAAAGCTATAAATTAATACACTATTAATTTTAGTATAAAATTAGCAAAATCCTTAGATATCCTTTAAGTGCTAACAGTCTTTAGCACTATTAATTTTTATATTCTTAGCTTACTAACACTATTTCTATATTGCATTATAGATATAAATAGGATAAAAGTAAAGCTTAATAACATTAAAAATATATTAATTTAAGGATTAATAAAAGTCCTAATTATCTGTAAATAGGGACATTCTTAGTGGACTTTATAAGCTAATAAAGCTAAGGTTTTTTATCTCTTAAAACAAAAAATTTATTAACTTTACCGCTGCTTTAGTTACCCTTCTATTACATAATTAAGCCAGCTATTATAATAAGCTAGTAAAGATATAACTATAGGAATTATTAAAAAACTAACCTATAAATGCTATTAATATTAACTTTATAGTAAATCCCTTAGTAGGTTTAAGTTTATATTAAAAGAGGACTGTAAATTTAACTATAAAGTTATTGTTAATATTCTTTAAATTAATAATAAACCTATTCTATATATTATTAACGCTATAACCTTGTTTTAAGCTGTACGTTTCCTTAATTTAAAGAAGTAAAAGGCATATAATATTTAGAATACCCTAAAAGAATATTAGATTAATATATATTTAGGGCCTTTAGACTAAATAATCTATAATACTAAAAAAGCATTTACTTTTACAGAATTCTACCACTTAGCATAGTTAATAGCTATTAATATAAGCAAAGTCCTTATTAAAGCCTATAATAGTGTAGGGAAGGTTAAACGCTATTACGCTCTATTAAGAAGGGTATATAACATTATTAAGGCTAAGTTTAGTAACTTTCTTACACTAAGCTAAAGGTTATAGATAGCTATTAAAGCTATTAATAACTCTACTAAACCTAATAGTTTTATACTAACCCTATTAGTGTTTAAAATATATTTATAGATAATAATAGAATTAGCCCTAAGCCTCTTAATAACCTAAAGGGCTATAATTCTTTATAAGGCTATTAATAAAGCTTATAAATGCCTTATAAAGTAGTAACTTTATAATACATTATATATAAGGAATAGGCTGGATACTTTCCTAACCTATAAGCTACTATTATAATCTAATATAAGGGTATAGCGTAAGAAAGGTAGTTAGTATAGTCCCTATAAGTTGCTAGCTATAAACAATAAGACTTATACTATAGTAATGCCTAATAGCCCTATAGACTTTTAAAGCATAGTTATAAAGCCCTATATAATAGAACTAACTAATAAAGATAAAGTTATTAATATATTAAAGGAGGAGGAGGATAAAGAAGAGGTAGAAGTAAATAAGAAAGAGAAGGAAATAAATAAGGAAGAGAAGGAACTTTATAAGAGAATAAAGTCGCCCTTAGCATAAGCTAAGGGGGCTATAGTAGCACTACCTATAAAAAGGGGAAAGGGATAACTAAGAAAGGTCCCTATAGTAATAATTACTATACTAAGGATCTTAGGAGATAATATTAAGAAGATAATAAATATATCTATTGCTAAGGTCTCTATAGTAATAATTACTATAGGTAAAGGGCAGCCTAAAGGTGCCCCTTATATACTTATAGTAATTATTACTATAGAGAAATAGTATTATTATAAGGTTCTTATAGTAATAATTATTATAAGTAAGGGGCAGCCTTAAGGTACCCCTTAAGCGCTTATAGCAATTAATATTATAGAGAACTACTATCTTTAGTATAATTATATTATTTCTTAAGGGAGGTGTAAAGGGCCTATAATAAATAATACTATAGGTTAGTAAGTTATAAACTAGAAAGGTAAGGGATATTAGGATAATATCCTTTATATTAGTCTACTATAGGTATAGTTAGTAAGATAAAAAGGCGTTAAGTATATTATACACCCCTCTCTTACTAACTTTAAGACACTACTATAGTAGGACTTAAAAAAGAGAGGCGTATAAAAGAAGGAAAAAGGGAAGGCACTAAAGAATAAGACTAAGCAAATAGTAGCTACTATATATATTAGTAATAGCTATAGGGATAATACTAAGGATTTTGCCTTCCTAACTATTAAAGAAAAGGATAATTTTTAGCTTATAATAAACCTTAGAAAGAAAGGTAAAATAACTAATAAAGGTAAGCCCTTTGCTAAGTTTAATAAGAAAGAGGTTAATGCCTTATTATTCTATAAAGTCTTTAGATTTATTACTTTTAACCTAAAAAAACATAGAAACCACTGCCTCTTTAACTCTTATATAGTTTAAAAGGTAAAAGGAAAAGGTACTAATAAGCCTTATAAAAAATTAAGGCTAGTAATCTAAGGGCATAGTAACAAAGGAAAAGATGTGATTCTTATATAGTTGCTAATAATTTAATAAGCTAGCTAATAACTTATTATAGCACTAGCACTATTATTAGCAAAAGAGGACATTTTCTTATAGATTTAAGATATTATATAAGCTTATGTGTAGTCTTAAACCACGCTTAATAGGTTAATTATTGTAAGGTTACCTTAATAAATTGCTTATTTATATCCTACTAATATAATTATAGAAGTAATTAAGCTGCTTTATAGAATAGCTAAGGTAAGCACCTACTAGTAGGCAACCTATATAAAGTATTATTAAGAAAAGCTTATAATAATAACCTTAAGCTACAACCTATGCTTATTAATTACTTTAGATAAGAACCTAGATTTTAGCATTATTAAAATGCAAACTAATAACACCCTTAGCCTTAGTAATACTATGCTTTTTAAGAAAAAAGAAGCTAAGTTAAAAAACGCTAAATTTACTATAAAACTAAAGTAAAGACTAATATTTAAAGAACCCCTTATCTTTAATAGCTATATTCTTTTATAGTATAAAGATAAGAGTATAAAAGTTAAGTAGAAAGGCTAAAGTAGTAAACTTATAATAGTTAAGACTAATAGGCTAAGCATAAAGGCAGAATATATAAGGCAATAAGCTTATAGAGTATATATCTTAATAATCTACTAACCTAAAGCTGCTTTTAACCTCTTAGTTGTAGTATAAGTCTAAAACCCTAACTAAACTAATATAAATAAGCTTAATTAGAGAATTTAATAGCAGATTAATAATTCTAAATAAGGAATTTAATATATTTTACTTAAGCTTTAATTAGCAGCTTTATACGTCTTTATTAATAGTTCTTTTATAAATAACAAAGACTTAAGCTTATAAATTAGCTTTATAATAATCCTTAGCAATAAGAAAAAGAATAGTGCTAATGCTAAATTTAAGCTTTATAGCAATATTATTATATATAGCTTAACAAAAAGTAAGAGAGTTATAAGAAGTGCTCTTATATTAGAGCTGTATAGAATAGTATAAGGTGCTAATATTACTTATGCAGTAAGCACTATATTAAACGCAATTGCTAAGAAGTTGCAAATTCCACAGATACTAACAATTATCTATACAGATTTCTTTTTGCTATATAAATGCCTTATAAAGTTAGAAATAATAAAGGAAAAGAGGCTTATAATTAATATTATAGCCCTTTAGCAGTTATATAAGTAGCGAGAGATTATAGAGATCCGCTAAATTAATAGGGAAGACAATATTATAGACTTAATAATAAAGGCAACGCTAAATAAGGCTCTTAAGAGCTTTATTAATATAAATAAGGCTAAAATATAAGTGGAAGGTTAGGTTAAGAGGGAAGTAGCCTAATAAGCGGGATTAAGGGGGTTGTATATATGTATATATAGTATTTTTTATAGTTAGAGCAGCCTAGGATTAGTTTAGTATAAAGCTAACAAATTAAAGGCCTTCTTATAGAAGTAAACACTTTAAATTTTATTTGTTTTTTAGGCCACTTTTTAAGCAATTCCTCTTCTTTAAAAAAGAGAGAATTTGTGAGTGTTAGAATTACCCCCTTATAAGAGAACCTTAGTAAAGCCTAAGCGGATTAATAGGAGCAAGGGCAGCGCTCCTATTAGGTGCATCCCTATAAATGTAGGGCTGCACTTAGGGGGAAAAGTAGGCCATTAATAACACTATTTTTCCCGCCTTTTCTAACCTTTTAAGCTAGCTTAGAACCTTTATAAACAAGCCAAATTAGACCCTTTTCTATCACCCCTTTTTATTACATGTAATACCAGCCGGACCAACAATACCCTTATATTAGATTATAATAGTAGCTTATAGATTAGGAAAGTATCTAGCCTATTCCTTATATATAATATATTATAAAGTTGCTGCTTTATAAGATATTTATAGGCTTTATTAGTAGCCTTATAAAGGATTATAGCCCTTTAGGTTATTAAGAGGCTTAGGGCTAATTCTATTATTATTTATAAATATATTCTAAACACTAATAGGGTTAGTATAAGACTATTAGGTTTAGTAGAGTTATTAATAGCTTTAATAGCTATTTATAACCTTTAGCTTAGCGTAAGAAAGTTACTAAACTTAGCCTTAATAATGTTATATACCTTTCTTAATAGGGTGTAATAGCGTTTAACCTTCCTTATACTATTATAGGCTTTTATAGGGACTTTACTTATATTAATAGCTATTAACTATACTAAGTAGCAGAATTCTATAAAAGTAAATACTTTTTTAATATTATAGATTATTTAGTTTAAAGGCCTAAAATATATATTAATTTAACATTCTTTTAGGGCATTCTAAATATTATATACCTTCTACTTCTTTAAATTAAGGAAATATATAGCTTAAAATAAGGTTATAGCATTAATAATATATAGAATAGGTTTATTATTAATTTAAAAGATATTAATAATAACTTTATAGTTAAATTTATAGTTCTCTTTTAATATAAATTTAAACCTACTAGGAGATTTACTATAAAGTTAATACTAATAGCATTTATAGGTTAGTTTTTTAATAATTCCTATAGTTATATCTTTACTAGCTTATTATAGTAGCTAGCTTAATTATATAATAAAAGAGTAACTAAAATAGTAGTAAAGCTAATGGATTTCTTATTTTAAGAGGTAAAAAACCTTAGCTTTATTAGCTTATAGAGTCTACTAAGAATATCCTTATTTATAGATAATTAGGACTTTTATTAATCCTTAAATTAATATATTTTTAATATTATTAAGCTTTACTTTTATTTTATTTATATCTATAATATAATATAGAAATAGTGTTAGTAAGCTAAGAATATAAAAATTAATAGTACTAAAGACTGTTAGCACTTGGAGGATACCTAAGGATTTTACTAATCTTATACTAAAGTTAATAATATACTAATTTATAGCTTTAATCTTTAGGTAAGGCATTAGCTTTATTAGTGCCTTTACTTAGTTAAGACTAATAGTTAAAATGCCTATAGCATTAGTATTAGGTATAATTTCTTAGAATACCTTATTACTATATTTTTTTTCTAATATAAAGCACTAAAGGTTAGAGTTATTAGTGTAGTTATAAGGGTTATCTCTTAATAGAGTATATTTAAAAGCATTATTCTTAAGCATCTGTTAGGTGGCGAATTAGTAGCTAGGCAAAGGCGATATAGCATTAAGTGTATTTACTAAAGCTTGCTTTTTCTAAGTCTTCTTATATATATATCTAGGGTTTTTATATACTAAATAGGTGACTAAGTGTAGGTGTTTAGGCGGCGCACCTTATAAGGTGTGCACACCTTATAATTGCCCCCCCTCTTAGGCTAATATCTGCGGTAGCTAGTGTATTGCTTATTGTTATTCTATAATATGCGTTTTGCTTATATTATTATTATTATAGCGCTTTAAGTACTATAGTAGGTTTAGTATTACCCTTACTTCCTTATATAATCCCTAGTAGGTCCTTAGCTATTTACACCTTAATCTAACTATAAAAAAAGAAAGAAAAATAAATAATTCTAAATTATTTGTTATACTATACTACTATATATCCTCCTTCTTTTTGCTATATTTACTTCTTTGCTTTCTTTACTCTTCTATATTTATATACACACACACACACACATTTTTTAATAATATTATTATAATATATTAGCTTTTTACTACTAGTTTGCTATTATATCTTCCTTAGTTATTTAGCTCTGCGTTTATATATATCTATACTATATATATATATAGGCAAAAGAGTTTTAAAAAAACCCCCTCTTTTATATTAAACTTATACTACTTATTTATATATTTCTTAGTAAACTATTTATTTATAGAAAACTCTAAGTTTTTAGTTATTACTAGTAGTATAATAAGTGTAATAATATGTGTTTTAGAGTAAGTATTTATAACTAAGTTGTTAGTATATTGCTAATATTTTAATAGGTTCTTATTATAATATAGGGCGATTAAAATAACCTTTTACTAATATATAACTAGCTTTATGCTATAGTGAATGCCTAGTGTAATAGTAGTAATAGCGATAGTAATAGTAATAGTAATAATAATAATTCTAATTGTTATATTTTTTCTAAGGAAATGCGCTACTATTTTGCCTATCTTTCTCTTATTCTTTTATATAGCTTTAACTATACTAACTAAGCGCACTAGTTATTATATAGTCTTATTAGCGCTAAAAAAACTATATATATATAGCCTTTTTACTCCCTTTTCTTAAGTTATTTACTAATATTTCTAGGATATTAAAATTGCCTTTAAGTAATATGTTTTAGCTTACTAGTAGGTATAGCTAGCCTTTTTCCCCCCCTCTCTTAATAATATAGTATATATTATGTCGACCCTAAAACCCACACAACCCTCCGATACACTTAACTCTGTCATCTGCAGAGGCTGCCACACCACTAATAATAAACCTTAGGATCTATAGAGTTAAATACATAAAGAGCGTAAAAAACAATCTTAGAAGCAGAATTATTATATAATTAAATAGTTTACCTATTTAAGAATAATAACTGTTGGAATTGCCCCCTTATAGGAGAACCTCAGCAAAGCCTAGGCGGATTAATAGGAGCGAGAGCAGCGCTTCTATTAGGTGCATCCTTACAAATATAGAGCTACACTTAAGGGGAAAAGTGAGCTAATAATAACACCACTTTTCCTACCTTTTTTAACCTTTTAAGCTAGCTTAAAACCTTTATAAATAAGCTAAATTAGACCCTTTTTTATTACCCTTTTATTATATATAATACTAGCTAAACTAATACTAATTAGTAGTTATAAAACTATAGATTTATAAGGTTATTTAAAGAGATAGCTTCTAAAAGACCTCTTATAAGGTTAAGTTTTACTACTATACTATAAATAAGAAATTTTTATACTTTTTAAAAGACCTTTTAAGGTTAAGTTCTACCTATATAATTATTTTTTATTAATAAAAGAAAAGGACTTTTTTTATAATAATAACTTTTATAAACTTAGATACTACTGCTAATTATTATATAAAAAAACCTTTATCTTTATTATTTATTATAATAAAAACCCTTAATTTCTTACTTTCTAGCCCTTAAAGTAAAAACTAAGTTTTTCTTTTAATTAAGCTAGTTAATAAATATAATACTATAATATAACTATAAAAGAAAGACCCTTTTTAAAGAATATTATAAAAGTAAAAAAACCTTAATTATAGCTTAATAGTAGGATTAAAACACCTATATTTTAATACTATACTTAGTATTATTAAGAGCTTTTATAATATAATTTTGCCTAACTAAGAGTATACTTAAGATAACCTAGCTAACCTTTATACCACTTCTCTTATTAAGCTTAATAATATATTTATATACTATATTTAGCTATATTATAATAAAAACTAAAGCCTTAGGCAGATAATATATAACTTTTAAGAGGATTTTAAAAACTAAGAATTCCTTAACTTTAAAAGAATTAGTGCTTTAATTTAAAGAGCTTTAAAAGATATTCTTTAAGACTAAAGAGTTAAGCTTAATAAAGATATATAAGCTAAGGTTACTAAGTCCCTTTTTAAGTTAAAAAAGCTTACTAATAAGGAAATTAACTAAAGATTCCCTAACTTACTGTTTTCCCCTATATAAAATATATAAAATCCCCCTTTAAGAGAGTAAAGTATATAAAACCCTTCTATTAGCTTATAAAATATATAAGAACCCTATATAGCTATATAATATATATAAGAGCTCCCTTTTTACACTCTATAAGCTAAAAGAGTCCCTTTAGCTTTCCCTTTACTATAAAAAAGCTTTTAAAGACCTCTTAAACTATAGAGTTAAGTATACTATCCTAAATAACTTAAAGAATAGCTAAAACCTATTAAAAGCTAGCAAAGTTAATATCTTAATAACTAATAAGAGAGATAAAACTTATAAGGAAACTTATAAATACTTACTTTTAATAACCTTATAAATAAGTAAATCTATTAAATTTTAAAAGACCTTACTAAGGGATATATTAAAAAAGATAAATATAATAGTAAGATATATAACTTTATTACCCTAAAGATTAATATCTTTACTAATATATATATAAGGAGTAATATTTTATAAAAGGTTTAACCCTAAGCTTTCCTAATAATACTTATAGAAAATACCCTTACTTTCTACCTTAATATACTTTTAAGTGGATTTCTATTATTTTATAAGCTTATAACTTATATAAAAAATTACTTTAAAATAGAAAGTAATTAATAATTCTATTAAATTAAATAGAATAGACTTACCTTTAGTAAAATTATTACTAATAACCCTAATAAGACTAAATTATAATACCTTAAGCTACTTATTACTAAACTTAAGAAAATTTACTATAGCCTTTTCCTACTAAATATAGTTAATATAGAGCTTTAATATTAGCTAATTATAGCTATTAGTAGTATTTTGAAGTATAAATTAGCACTTTTTATCTATATATTAACCTTTAAAAGAGTGCTTAAAGACCTTAAGAAATACTTAAGAGTTAATAAGACTATTAATATATAGTAATAGATTATAGAAATAAGTAATCTAAACAACTATAATAAGGCTTACTTTATAAACTACTACTATAGCTAAGTAAATAAATCCTATTTTTTTATATAAAAGTAAGGAAAGTTACGTTTTCCCTATAAGTGCTATATTTATAGTAAATAAAGCTACTAATTAATTAACTATCTTAAGCATAAGTAGTAAAAGGTAAAGGAGAAGTAGTAAAAGAGTAAAAACTATAAGACACTACCTATAGAAGGTAGCTATAATACCTTCCTATAAGCTTTTAAAGGTATTTTAAAGAAATATAATAATAAAGAACTAAAAAAAAATAATAAGAAAGACCACTTAGCTTAGTAAGCTATTAATGCCTTCTTTACTATAGGAGAAGAGTAATAAGACCCTCTAAAGTTAACCTTTACACAATTTTTTATTATAACCTTTATTATAAATATAAAGCTAGCTTTAAAGCTACTAATATATATACTATAAACCCTAACTTTTAAAAGATTTTAACTCTTAAAGATGCTTAAGAATAATACTTTTAAATATACCTTATTAAGAGATAACCCCTATAACTATACTAATAACTCTAACCTTTAGTGCTTTATATTAGAAGAAAGATATAGTAATAAGGTATTCTAAGGAATTATACCTAATATTAGTGCTATAGGCATTTTAACTGCTAGTCTTAACTAAGTAAAGGTACTAATAAAGTTAATGCCTTACCTAAAGATTAAAGCTATAAATTAACACACTATTAACTTTAATATAGAATTAGTAAAATCCTTAGGCATTCTTTAAGTGCTAATAGTCTTTAGCACTATTAATTTTTATATTCTTAGCTTATTAACACTATTTCTATATTATATTATAGATATAGATA
>SRPV01000429.1:0-20040 GCA_018360135.1 Claviceps sorghi | reverse complement strand
CCTGGGCTAGATTGCAAGGCTGAGTAGGAAAAGTGATGTCGGTGGTACCTGATAGGTGGTCCGTGCACGCCGCGATGAGAGACAAACTCTGAGCCTCGCCGTCCACGTCTTCTTTTCTTACAAGCTCTCCAGCCATTTCTTTTAGCGCCCTTCTTTCTCCTTTCTTTTCCTCACCATCAATTATTGTCCAGCGCGCTCTTTTCATTTCGGTTTCTCGTGTAGCCATCCTATATCACAGGTCCGAGTGGAGAAGTATCTCGCGACAGGAATACAGCCGTCCTCTATTCCTCTCCCACTCGTCAAACCCCCCTCCTCCTCTTGCCAATATGGAGTCATCTCGAGGGCCCCCGAGGGTGAAGAACAAGGGCGCCGCGCCGATTCAAATCAGCGCGGAACAGCTGCTTCGTGAGGCAGTCGACCGCCAAGAAGTTGGCATTCAGGCGCCGACTCAAAAATTCTCCGATCTCGAAGAGCTCCACGAATATCAGGGCAGGAAGCGAAGGGGATTCGAGGACTATGTGCGTCGAAATCGCGTCAATCTGAAGAACTGGACTCAGTATGCGCAATGGGAGCTGGAACAAAAGGAGTTTGCCCGAGCGCGGTCGGTTTTTGAGCGCGCCATCGACGTTCTTCCTCATAATGTCGTCCTATGGATTCGGTACATCGAGGCGGAGATGAAATCGAGAAATATCAACCACGCGCGAAACTTGCTCGATCGGGCCGTCACCATCCTCCCCCGTGTCGATAAGCTGTGGTACAAGTATGTGTACATGGAGGAGATGCTGGGTAACATTCCCGGCACCCGACAGGTGTTTGACCGGTGGATGCAATGGCAACCCGACGAGGCGGCTTGGAGTGCATACATCAAGCTGGAGAAGAGATACGGCGAGTTCGACAGAGCCCGTGCCATTTTTCGGGACTTTACCACTGTCCACCCGGAACCTCGCAACTGGATCAAATGGGCCAAGTTCGAGGAGGAATACGGCACGAGTGAGCTGGTGCGCGAAGTATTTGGAGCGGCTGTCGAGGCCTTGGGCGACGAGTTTGTGGATGAGAGGCTCTTCATCGCCTACGCACGGTTTGAGTCCAAGTTGAAGGAATACGAGCGGGCCCGCGCCATCTACAAGTACGCGCTGGATCGACTGCCGCGCTCCAAGTCGATGCTTCTGCACAAGGCCTACACGACGTTTGAGAAACAGTTTGGCGACAAGGACGGCGTGGAGGATGTTGTTCTGTCGAAGCGGAGGAGGTACTACGAAGAGCAAGTCAAGGAGAACCCAAAGAACTACGACGCCTGGTTCGACTACGCCGGGCTCGAGGAGTCTAGCCGAGACGCGGATCGAGTCCGAGACGTATACGAGAGAGCCGTTGCCCAGGTACCTCCGACGCAGGAGAAGCGGCACTGGCGACGGTACATCTATATCTGGATCTTCTACGCCATTTGGGAAGAGCTCGAGGGTCAGGACATGGAGCGGACAAGGCAAATATACAGCACGTGCCTGGGCCTGATACCGCATAAGAAGTTTACCTTTGCCAAGCTGTGGCTCTTGGCCGCCCAGTTTGAGGTGCGGCAGGGAAAGCTCACGGCTGCGCGCAAGTTGCTGGGACGCGCCGTGGGCATGTGTCCCAAGGACAAGATCTTCAACGGCTACATCGACCTGGAGCGCAAGTTGTTCGAGTTTGTGCGCTGCCGCACCCTCTACGCGAAGCACATCGAGTACAACCCGGCCAATTGCCAGACCTGGATCAGATTTGCGGAGCTGGAGCGCGGTCTGGACGATCTGGACCGCACCAGGGCCATCTTTGAGCTGGCCGTCAACCAGCCGCAGCTGGACATGCCTGAGCTGCTGTGGAAAGCCTACATTGACTTTGAGGAGGAGGAGGGCGAGTACGACAGGACGCGCGAGCTGTACGAGCGACTTCTCGAGAAGACGGACCACGTCAAGGTCTGGATCAGCTACGCGCATTTTGAAATCAACATTCCCGAAGAAGGAGACGAGGAGGCGGAAGACGCGGAGGAGCAACCCCTCAGCGAGGCGGCCAAGGCCCGCGCGCGCAAGGTATTCGAGCGGGCGCACAAGAGCATGCGCGACAAGGATCTCAAGGAAGAGCGCGTGTCCCTCCTCAACGCGTGGTTGTCGTTTGAGCGCGAGCACGGCTCCGAGGACGACCAGGAGAGCGTGCAGAAGCAGATGCCGCGGCGGACCAAGAAGAGACGGCGTCTGGAGGACGACACCTACGAGGAGTACTTTGACTACATCTTCCCGGCGGACGATGAGCAGGCCAAGAGCCTATCCAACATTATGGCCATGGCGCAGAAGTGGAAGCAAACTGGGGGGGATTTGGCGGCTTCTTCGTAGCTGGCAGTCTACGTTTGTTGTTTCAGTTGGGGCAAAAAAAACAAGATGTAGAGAAATGCATTAGTAATCTATTCTAAAGATGACGCGTTGGGTGGTTGCTCCATATGCTTTTTTTTCTTCTTCGTCGTCTTGACTTTTTTTTTTGTTCATGCGTCTTTTTACCTACGAGGTGCAAGGTAGGGGATCAAACCGGCGAGAGGAGAGATGCTCAACAGCGCAGACCAGGTTTTCCATGCATGTCCGCGACGATAAGTCGGGCCCCCACACAAACAGGTGTCATGCACCGATGAGAAAAATAGATAGCCGCGCTCATCTAAGCCGAGAAGAATTAACATCGTGTCGCGGCCTGGCCGATGTTCGCCGCACATTCCGCGACCGTGACGATAAAATTGCATACCTGTATATAAAGCAATAAGGTCATTCTTACTCAACAACGGCCGTGTGGCTCAATGGCAGAGCGTCTGACTACGATTTATCACGGAATCAGAAGGTCGCAGGTTCGACCCCTGTCTCGGTCAGTCTAAGCATGGATTTAATTTTCAATAAGGCCGTGTGGCTCAATGGCAGAGCGTCTGACTACGATTCATACACGGAATCAGAAGGTCGCAGGTTCGACCCCTGTCTCGGTCAAAATCAAAACATGCTTTGTTTTTTTTAGCCTGCCTTGCTGTGTCTTAATTTTTTTTAGGCGTTCTTCTTAAGGGCTATTTAGTTTATGCATTTATTTCCTTATTTAGTGTCCGGAGCTTGTTTCTTTTGCTACTGAGAAGCGTGTTGTCTGTTATTCAATGCTTTGTCTTTAGCACCTGTTTTGTGTCATGGAGCTGCTAGGTTGCCGCGAGTCCTATCTTGCTGCTAGACATTAAGGGGATTCTCCCTTTCTAGGACATTGAGATAAGTGAGAAGAGTTTTTTTTTCCTTTTTTTTTTTTTAAAAAAAAAAAAGAGAGAGAGAGCGAGAGAGAGAGAGAGAGAGAAAGCCAGGTCACTCGCCTGTAGCTTCAGTAAACAAGGGTTTAAAATAATGTCAGTGGCTACGTTTTATAGGGTAGGTCAGTCGTACTTGGCGGTTCAAGGTCCCTCCACGACGGACGATTTAGCGCCCCTGCTGGATATAGGCACGCCGATCTAGCCTGCCGAGGAAGTAAGCATTGATGCCAGCTAGACCTAACTGGGACAAGAAGATTAGACTTGATGTATCTGCGCACCGTCACATCACTAGTTAGGTACATGGACGGGAAAAGAAGTAAAAGTCAATAGGTACAAGACCGAAAGAAAGCAAGGTCGACTTTCCCAGCCGGCCGGGGAGAAAGCAACAATAAACAGCCACCACCACCACCACCATCACCACCACCACGACCATCACCATCACCAAAAAAAAAAAAAAAAAAAGAAAAGAAAAGCAGCCCGCATGGCCCCTCCGACCCCCCGCGGCACCATCGGCCGCGTGCTCGTCATTGGCGGCAACGGCTTCCTGGGCCACCACATCGTCAACCAGGCCCTCGGCGACTGGGCGGCGGCGGCCGTCTCGTCCATCGACCTCCGCTGCGACAAGAACCGCAACCCGGGCGCCAGCTACCACGAGTGCGACATCACGGACGGGCCGCGGCTGGCGGCCCTCATGGCGCAGCTCGCGCCGGACGTGGTGATACACACGGCCAGCCCGGCGGCCAGCAGCGACACCAGCGTGTCCGACTCGCTCTTCCACCGCGTCAACGTCGAGGGCACGCGCTCCGTCCTCCGGGCCTGCCGGTCCACGCCCTCGGTCAAGGCCCTCGTGTACACGTCGTCGGCGAGCGTCATCTCGGACAACGAGCACGACCTACGCAACGCCGACGAGCGGTGGCCCGTGATGCGCGGCGCCCAGCAGAAGGAGTACTACTCGGAGACCAAGGCCGCGGCCGAGGAGCTCGTCCTGCAGGCCAACCGCGCCGCCGACGACAAGGACGGCCGGCTCCTGACCACGGCGCTGCGCCCGGCCGGCATCTTTGGCGAGGGCGACGTCCAGACGCTGGCCGGCTTCCTCAAGGCCTACCGCACCGGCAAGACGCACATCCAGCTCGGCGACAACACCAACATCTTCGACTTCTCCTACGTCGGCAACGTCGCCCACGCGCACCTGCTCGCCGCGCGCGCCCTGCTCCTCACCGCCGACGCCGCCACCCTGCCCCTCGACCACGAGCGCGTCGACGGCGAGGTCTTCTTCATCACAAACGACTCGCCCTGCTACTTCTGGGACTTTGCCCGCGCCGTCTGGAAGGCCGCCGGCCACGCGTCGCCGCCGGGGCCCGCCGAGAAGAACGTCTGGACCCTGGCCAGGGGGACGAGCCTGGCTCTCGGGTCGCTGAGCGCCTTCTTCTTCGGCCTCGTCGGGAAACCGCCCACCTTTACGCGCGTGAGGGCCGTCATGGCCACCATGACGCGCTACTACAACATCTCCAAGGCCAAGAGCGTGCTTGGCTACGAGCCGCTGTGGACGCTGCAGGAGGGCGTCGACAGGGGCGTTGCCTGGTTTCTCGAGCGAGAGAAGGAGGGGGCCCAGTAAAGGGGGGGGGGGGACCTTTTATCATCATCATCATCGTCGTCGTCATCGTCATCGTCGGCAGGCATCCGTCTTCGCCTGAGCCCTGTACTTTCACAATTGTACCATTTCATGCATTTGTCTCGTAGAGGCACAGTTTTATGAGAGCGTACATCTTTTGCAAGAGGCTTCTCGTAAAAGAGCATCCGTTATCGACGCAATATCCACGTCCCTTGTAGAGCATCTTGAAAATGTCTCCTTAAGGCATCACTCTCCATCAAAGGTGTATTCCTTGGAAAGGACAGCCACGTTCTCGTAAAGAGATTGATCTCTTTGTGCAAGACACTGCCATCCATCTCTGTAAAGTCATCCACAACTCTAGTCAGCTCTGAAACCCAAACTTCCAAGCCACCAATCACCCCAATCACCACAACCCAAACAGCCCATCCACATCCACGCGTCCGCCCACACCCAACAATCACCATACCGATGAGCCCGACGACGATCCCGTTATCCAACGTCGTCAGTCCAAAAAACCCGCCAGCTCAGACCCGCCCCTAAGCCACGCCCTTTATCTTGAAACACAAGTCACTCCAGTGCAAAGTGGCCAATGGTTGAACTGTGTATTCTTGTCTGCGTGACTAGAGTAATGAAACCAAAAGAACAAGAACAAGAGAAAACCAACAAAGAAAAGGGACAATAAAGCCAGATGATGGGGCAAAAAAAAAAAAAAAACAAAAAAACGCCATGGGTAATGCATCTGGCTCAAAAGCTAACACGGTCACATCAATCGATTCTTGGTGGGTAATGACAAAAAGGACGGCGAGGTTGTGGATGACGTGGAATTGGTCCCGTGTCTCGTTTATAGAAACAAGCCCGACCGAGACAGGTAAATAAAGGAATAAAGAGGAAAAGAAAGAAGAAGAAGTAGTAAGAGAAGAAGAAAAAGAAGAAAAAGAAGAAAAGAAGAAA
The DNA here is from genome assembly GCA_018360135.1 of Claviceps sorghi. Classification (NCBI taxonomy): domain Eukaryota; kingdom Fungi; phylum Ascomycota; class Sordariomycetes; order Hypocreales; family Clavicipitaceae; genus Claviceps; species Claviceps sorghi. The sequence continues at coordinate 14,188 of SRPV01000429.1, read as the reverse complement.
AGAAGAAAAAGAAAGAAAAAAGAAGAAAAAAAAAAAAAAAAAAAGAAAAAAGAAAAAAAAAGAAAAAAGAAAAAGAAAAAAAAAAAAAAAAAAAAACAACCGACGCATAAATAACAAAACAAAAAAAAACGCTCATCATGAGTCCCCCCCAACTCCTAACCCACCACCGCGACGCCCAAAGGCCGAGTTGCGCCACTCGCCCCGCTGTCCATCCGAACTGCTCAAGTGACCATCTGAATGATTGAAGCGCGCATTGTACGGACTTCGCGGGAGTTCATCCGGCCCCGGCGGCCATTTATGAGGCGAGCCGCCCTGCTCTTGATTGCCGGCCGTGGACGGCGAACCCTGAACGCGTCGCACCGTTCGCTCGCCTTGCCAAACCGATGGGTCCGTCTCGACACGCTTGGGAGGGGATCGAGTAGACACATCGGGCCTGTTATACGCTTCACCCGTCTCCCCCGCGGGCGTTTGGCCTTGACGGTCCTGGAATCGCCTAAGGATCTCCTTGGTCGTGATTTCGCCATTGTTGCTGAAGATGTACGGATCATGGAGCAAGGTCAACAACTCATCGGGTACCTGAAAAACAAAAGTCACCGTGTTAGTGTTTTCCCCCCTTTGTCTCTGTATTCCCTTCTTATTTTAGGAAAAATAATTTCAAGAGGCGATGCGACGCTCAATGATGCATTCCACAAGAGGAAGAGAAGGAAACAGGCCCAAAAAAAAAACAAAAAAAAAAAACAAAAAAACCCACCTGGCACATCTCTTCGATATTGTTGATGAGTATCTCTACTGCATCAATGACGTAGATGGCCTCGCTGTCGAGAGCCGGGGCTTTGGACGCATTGGTCAAGATATTTGGAGCAATGACGGTCGCGAGATTGCGGATGTCCATCTTGGATCCCACCTCTTCGTCAAGCTGGTGGAAAGAACCGGCCCACTTGAGAAACGTGAAGAGAATCTCGAGACAATCGCGGTGGCTCTTGGGTAAGAGACAGCACGTCAGATGCAGGCACTGCTTTCTCCTTTCGGCATCGGGAAGCCTCGCCGCACTCGTCCAGAGCCTGTACAGCTTGTGCGTCATGAGCGGATCGGGAAGATCGCGGAGGTAGCGTTTGAGAAGCGCCGCCAACTGCACAACTGGCTGTTCCATGAAGTTAACAACGTCACAGCCCTCCTGGTTAATCCTCTCCACCAGCTCCTGCTGCTTCTTGATGTTGCCATTTTTGCGGAACACGCCCTCGACCGACAGGTCCATCTTGCGCATCGAGGCGATGATGTCGTCCACGACTGCGGGGATGCGCAAGGTGCCCGGGCCGACACCGTCGGTCGAGTCGGCGCCGTCTCGTTCGATAATGACGTCGAGCGGGACGCCAAACACGCCCTTCTTCTTGACGCTCTTGCTCTTGTCGTTCTTGAACGCCTTGCCCAGGTTTTTCCAGAACGTTGGCTGCTTCCGAGACTCGATAAACGTCAAGAGTTCGTCCAGACTAAACTCCTGCTCGACCAGCGGATGCATGGTCAAGACGGCCAGGTGACGGACGTTGAAGGACTCGAGAGCCGAGAGCTCGGGGAAGAACTTGCGAGCCATGCGCATCGGCATGGCCTCGGCCGAGCGCATGTCGGCCTCTCTGCAGGCCGACTGCGTTCGTTGATGGCCGGGAGAGCGAAGTCCGTCCGGGCCGGGATTGCGCAAGAGGTCTCGCCGGGCGTCTTGCTCACGTTTCTCCTGCTGTTCCCGCGACTGCTCCACGGCGACGATTCGAGGAATATCTTCGAGCGTGATGGCGTCGTTTTGCCCAAACATCAAATCAGTCGAGCCTTGCAAGTCCTGTTGGTTCTCGTCGTCGCCACCGGCGGAGCTCGGTCGCGGGCCTTTTCCATCTGCGTCCATGACGCGCGAGGATCGTGCCTGGCGAACACTCGTGGACAAGTGACGGTCAAGACGGGTGCTGCGCAGTCTCCGAACCTCATTGAGGCTGTTTTCGTACGTGGATTCGCGATTTCTCTCCTTTTGCTGTTGCTGTTCGCTGGTGCCCGCGTACGACTTGGATCTCGCGTTTGACGAGAGAAAAGGCGCTTCACCTGGTCTGCCGTTGGATGCTGCCGCCCCTGCCACTCCTTGCGGTAAGCCCTCGTTGGTAGAAGGCAGTGTCCCGTTGCTGCGGAGGATATCCAGCAGTCTAGCCAGCGCAACTTTCAACAGGAAAACATATTGGCCGAGTTTGCTGACATGCTCAAAGACCAGGGCTCCTTCCGTGTTGACAGCCACACATTTTGTGCAGTAGACGATGCCGTCAAAGGCATTATGTTGAGCCTCGTTCAGAGAGCGGCCCAGGTCTCTGCCACAACGACCGCACTTGACACACGCGAGATGCCATCGAAGATCACCATTCTTGGCACACTCGTCCTCGACGGATCGCTTGCACGAGGGGCAGTGATCCGACTCCTTGCCCGAGAGTTTTGCCCCACCCATGTTCAGCTGCAGCAGGCTTTCGTCCGTCTTGTACATTTCAAATTCGTTCAAGTCGTTCAAGAAGTGGTCCAGTCCCTCGTTCAGGCCCGAGTCCCTTTCAAGACGAAGAGCTCCCTGAAGGCATATCCTGATCAGTAGCTTGAGATAGTGAGCCAGGCCGGTGACCAGGGATAAAAGTTCCTGAGTAACGCCGAGCTTTCGCACACTGCTTTCTTGCGTCTTGGAGAGTAGTGAGAAGAAGGAGACAATCTTTTTGCACAAAAGTTTCGCCTCTCGACCATATGCTAGACCTATCCACGAGACGCACCATATTAGTAAGAATAGAGCCCTTTTAAACAACGAAAACAGTGCTTTTGTGAAGCGAGTTGAGAGAAAAAGAAAAAGAAAAAGAAAAAGAAAAAGAAAAAGAAAAAGAAAAAGAAAAAGAAAAAGAAAAAGAAAAAGAAAAAGAAAAAGAAAAAGACCGGCGCATCGTACAAGTCGAGGAAACCGTACCCTTTTCGTCGTTTGAGCCCACCAGTTTGTCCAGCCTGTCGGCCGACTGAAAAAGAACCTCGACATGCCAAATGAAGCGTTTGGCAACAAGCACACCATCAACGTAGGCGCCATTGCTCACGTGGAGGAGCATATCCGAAATACATGCAGCCGAAGACTCCTCAAATGTTGACAGCACACTCCAGATGCGATAGACTTTCTCCTCCATCCGCTCTTCCTCGGTTCGAATCAACTCCCTCGCAGCATCATCCTTTGGATCTGTCGGAATCTTCTCGGGCGATTCGCTCGGTTGGCCAAGTCTGACGTTCCAGAACTTGTGAATCATGTAGCACTCCGGGTGCCAATGCTGATTCTGTCCGTTGCGGAATATCTCCACAAACTGCTTCAATATGGCTGTTTGGCACCCGTTGCACCGCTGGGCATATTGTGTTGAGTAATGGTAATGACAGTAGACGTTTCCGTCGTGTTCGTAGTAGCTGTCCTGTGCCCCAAAGATTGTGGAACAGAGCGAACATGTGAAATGATCGACGTGGTATTTGCGGTCCAGGGCAGTAATGTATGAGCCCCTTAATGCGGTTCCGCACTGGTAGCAGAGCAAGCCCAGCCGTCGAAAGTAATCCGTTTCGCAGAGCGGATATGGTCCTCCACCATTTTCGTCGTCCGCAGGGAAGAACTTGGATGCCACAATCTCGCCACAGTCCTATGAGAGCGGGGTTAGCAGGTCCGACGTCTTGTCAAGCGCTTTTTTTATTTTTATTTTTGTTTTTATTTTTAATTTTTTTTTTTTAAAAAAAACCGTTTTGGTTGGCTAGTTAGGTCGGCTGATCGATAGCTTGGCCGACCGAGATATCACACTGTACGTACTCGACACTTGAAGCAGTCCAAGTGAAAGGTGCCATCCAGAGCTCGCACAAACTGGCCAGTCAGGGGTTCTCCGCATTTTTTACATATCCTCATCTGACCGCTTGCAGTCCGCCCATTTCTTTGTCGTGATCGGTTTCTCTCTCCGCTCTTTCGCAGAGGTGGATCGTCGTTACAGGCTCCGGGGAAAGCACCAGGCATGCTGGAGGCAGAGGTGGTAGGTTTGAGACGGTAGGTGCTATCTGGCGTCCGGTTCCTCGAGCTTCCGTTCTGCCAGCTTCTGTCGGTCGGGTAGCCAGACTCGGAGCCTGAACAGTCGCCGCGAGGACGGTCGGTGGAAAGTCGTCCGTGATCCGACGCCATGGAGGGCCAGTGTCGTCGCAGCCAGAGAAGCCGGTGGCGAGGAGGAGGACGAGGAGCGGGAAAGGGGGGGGGGGGGGGGGGGGGGGTGGGGGGGAGATGAGGGAAGGCTTGCGATTTCGGGCGCGTCGTTTGACAAGAACTTTTGAGGACGTGATGCTAGCAGGCCGAGACGGGGGAAGGTATACGCAGGCGTGATCCCGTCTCAGCGCCAGGTATGCAGCAGCAGTGGACGAGGGGTTGGACTGGCGGTCGGCATCAGCTTCAGCAGTCTTCCAAAGCAATACGAGGTGCACCAATTGGCAATGAGCAGCGAAATCGTATCAGCACGACGAGGCCGGCGTTGGACGTGAGCTCGCTTCGTAGAACAACGGACGATGTCGGGATACTGGCGTGATTGCGCGTCGGTGACAGAAGTTTGAGGGTGGTCGGGTGCCCGCGTCGGCGGTCGTTGTGTCGAAGAGGAGAACGAGAGAGAGAGAAAGAGAAGGGGGAATGATGGTGGGGGGTTTTCGGTTGAGTGTGTGCTGAGGCTTCCTTGGGCGGCCCGCACGAGGATAAGATTATCAACAACGTAGCGCTATCGAGCTGCGGCTGGCGAAGGGGGCGTCTGCAAAAACTGTCCACGAGGCTTGGTTAAGCATGCAGAATAAGGCAAAATTGGATCGGGAAGCGGCGGGAGACGAGGCGAGGCAAGACGGAACGGGGCGGGACGGTGGCGACGACGATGGCACGGTCGAGGCTAGTGTAGCAAAAAGACGGTGGTGATGGCGGTGATGGTGGGTGATGGTAGTGATGGTGGTGATGGTGGTGATAGCTGTTGTGGTGGTGCTCGAGTTGGTTGGTGCCATCAGACCAGACGCAATGGAGTTGGCCGGGCGAGGGATTCGTCGACTCCAGGTCCCGTCCGAGGAGAGCGGGCAACATGGAAAACATGGAAGCCCCAGCCAGTGCCACAAACAAGTGCCGTGGTGGTCACTGGCCACTGGCCACTGGCGCTGGCGCTGGCGCTGACACGGGCGCCAGCGTCTGATTGACCTGGGCGCCGCCTCCTGCCAGGGCACCTGTGGCTTGCGGCTTGCGGCTTGCGGCCTGTGGCTTCAATGTTGTGGCTTGCGGCGACAGCGACCCGTGGAGCAACAGCAACATCAATAGCTTGTTGAGCAGAGCAGAGCAGAGCACAGCCAGCAGTTGACAGCACACATGAGCACAGCACAGCACAGCACAGCAGAGCAGGCAGCTGTCCGTCCACTAAAGCGCCTAACTCCACCTGGACGCTGGCACTGGACCACAGAACCAGACCGCACCAGACCAGACTGCATCGAACATGATCAAATCAAAGTGCTCAACGGCGCACCTGTCTGGTTGCAGCTGCATGGAACTGACAGCCAGCTGGCAGGAGGCACATTTGCACCACACCAGCCACGAATCCGCACCAGACGGGGCCGAGCAATACATACAGCGGGTTCAGGTAATTCCGAATCATCTGCCATGCAATTTTGGTGTGCAATGTTTGAGGAGTACTTGCGACCCACTGTAACTTGTATCTGCACTCTGCACTCTGCGCTCTGCACTCTGCACTCTGCACTCTGCACTGCACGTGCATGCATGTGTTCCTCGCGCCGGGCGCCGCCACCAGCTCCAGCAGAGCCAACAATAGCAACAGCCGCCATGCCCGCAGGCCCATCCAATGGGCTTGAGCACGCCATGTCCGGCGCCTAGCAGCATTCATCTTGTGCAGCAGTTGCTACTGTATGTGTTGTACTTGATCATGTGTGAAAACACCCACCCAAGTAATGTACATGTGCCTCCAAGCACGTGGTCGCGGGCCCCCCCCCCAGACCGCCACTACCAAGTACATCCGGCCAGCGTTGCCTCCCACAGCCTTTGCTGCAGCCTGTCCCCGGGTCCCCACGTTTTTTCCCTCAAGGCCATGACGGAAAAGCGAAAACAGGGTGGCGGAGAGACGGGCCACCTTGTCTCGTCACGACGTGATCTCCAGATGGTCCGTCCTGCGCCGCCTTCCCCCCGGAACAAACATTCCAGTCCCGTCGACGCTTTTTTCCACTGGCGATTATCAGGACGACTCCACACGGGGCGGTGGCAGCAAAGTGAACATGGCGGCCCGTCCACCTGCGGGTGTATATACATAGAATACATACTTGGGTAGGTACGCACAACGGATTTACCCACGAAAAAAAAAGAAGGAAAGAAAAAGGAAAAAGCGCTAAAAAAAAAGAGAGAGAGAGAGAAATAAGACAGCAAGGGCGAAGAAAGGGAAATGAAAAAAAAAAGAAGAAGAAGAAGAAGAAGAAGAAGCAAAATGCAAGCCGTGCACAGGCTGGGCGTCCTTCGCATGGCTCTTTTCCTCTCAACGCGAGGGGTGATTTCCCTCCCTCCAAACCGCAATCTCCTTCCCCCCTCCCATACAAATTCATGCTGCAAACGGCGTGAAGGAGGAGAAAGGGGCAGGGGGAGATGTGATTGCCCCCTTGCCCGCCATTGACTGTTTCGCGCCACGCACAAACCCATTTCTTTTCTCGACAGAATTGGCGCGAAAGGGCCAACATGGACTTGGGCATCAAACTCAGCCGGCCAAGTTGGCCGTTCGCACGCAGGCCAAGAGACATTGCGGACCAAATGCAGAAAAGGGCAGCACAAGCCACCAAGCCAACTCCCCCCCCCCCAAAAAAAAAATTAAAAAAATTCAAAACCCGGCATAAAAAGACAAAAAAAAATAAAAAAATAAAAAAATAAAAAAATAATGAGAAGTAGATTGCGCCCACCCTCTTCGAATCGCCGCGTCCCGTGGGAGCATTCTGTAGCATCGGATCGCATGCGACGCAGACGTCCGTCCAATCAACGTCCTCGGATCCATCCCTCGAGCAACGAAGCCGCATTCCCACCCCGAGCAAAAAGCCTCAAGGACCCATCCGACAAGAGAATGCCCCTCGACGAAACCACTATACGTGCTCGCATGCCATTTCAAGCCCCCTAATCACTCACATCTTTTCCTTCCCCTCTCTCTTCCTTTCTCTCTCTCTTTTTTTTTGGTGGGGGGGGGGGGGGGGCCTCTGCCTCCAGATTAGGTTCAAGGTGGTAGAATATCAACATCAAGCATTTTATCCCCCCGGGATGTGGCGCCCACGGGATCCGCCATTACCGCAAATAAAATCCTCCAGTCGGACGGGCGAATCAGAATCGTCCATGCCGTCCTCGTCCTGGTTGCGCCCAATGAATGGGCTGCGGCTGCGACTGTCGCGCCTGGTTCTCGGTCGCGTTTTGCCCCTTGCCCCTTTTTTTTATCCCCACAAAAGCAGTCTGAAGGGACCTTCGAGGCGTGATGGACCTCACATTCGTGTCTGCAATGTTCTTGTATAAGGATGGAGGAGGGACATTTCTTGTGTACTCATCACTGCTATCGCGATGCTCGTCAACTCGACCGATTCTGCCCATGCTGCCTCGATTAATGTGAATTTTTTTTTTCCCGAGAGAAACATGCGTCATGCAAGGTGAGCAAAACATCTGATTTTCTATTCGCGCGGCAGAAATAGACGACTCTGGTCAAGGAAACACTATACATCGTGCCTCTGTCGTGTTAAGCAGCAATTTGAGCAAAGATGAAATTGACCTTTGTCATCCGCGCCCATCTGTCAATCTAACCCCATTACCAAAATACAAGTCAAAGTCCCATACAACAATTGAATAAAAAAAAAAGAAAGAAAAAAAGGCAACCTTCACTCTCTCGTCGCTCGCACGCATCGCATATCCAAGCTCTTCTTCAGATTTACCTCACGGCGTCACTTCCCCTTGACGAGGCCCTCCAGCCTCCGCTCAATTTGGTCCCTCCCCTCCAGCGTCTCCCACACCTCATGCGGTGCGCCATTGACAATGTCCCAATCCTTCAAGTTGTCGGTCAAGGTCGTCAAATCTCTCTGTTTCTCCTCCCACTGCTTGCTGCGCTTGATCTCCTCCCCGGAGCTCACCACTACTAGTGGGACATTCCTGTCCTGGATTTGCCGGCTGCTTTGCACTTCTCGCTTCGTGAACGACTCGAGAACCAGGCTCTCTTGGAGCTTGGAAAAAATGAACTTGCCGCTTTGGTGCGACGACCGCCCGTACACGCGGTCTCGTGAGTTTCGGCCTCTGAAGATGGCCCCGGGGAGGCGGTCAAGGCCGAGAGGAGATATGACCCCACGCAGCCAGAGGAAGAAACCTCGTCCGGGCGACGCCCATGGGTGAAGGAGGTCTTCATGTAGACCATCAATGAGTAGCAGGCCCTTGATGTCCCGTCCATGACGTGACGAAAACACTCGTGAGTAGAGAGAACCAATACCCGCGCTGGCAACTACCCACGGCCCCTTCTCGCCGGCCTTGGCGAGTGCTTCGCTCAGCACATCGACGGCAAATCCAGCAGAGAGGGGAGACGGTGCCGCGTCAGACCACGCCACGCCAGGTCGATCAGCAAAGCAGTATCGTGAGATGGAGCCATTCTTGATTGCATTGTCCGCAAAACGCCAGAGTCCTTGCTCAACAGGCCATTCGCCGCCCTCGAAGAGAACCGTCGGCAAGTCCTGTCCGAGGTTATTGGTCTTATTTCCGTCGCAGTACACGTGGAGGCGATACTTGTCTCCGTCAACGCCATACAGTTTTCCAGGCGCAGCGAAACCGGCGTCTAAAGCCCGGAGAATGATGGTCAGCGTGATCAACACGACGGCGACAATCATGGCGACATAGGCAATAGTCGACACCATGACTGCGGACCATTCAGCCAAAGTTCGTCTCGTCTCGGCACGGCCTGTCAGTCTTTCTTCCTCCTCTTCCTTGCCCCATTTGACCATCCGATCCGTAAGCAGCGTCCACAGACTCATGAGCAGAGCCCAAACCACGCTGACAACGCCAACCCAGCCCTCTTCATGTCTTGTCTGCTGAACCGCGACGAGGATGATCATGTCAAGCAGGAGAAGAAACTACGATCCGCAAGTTAGCAGGGAAAAAAAGGACAGAAAGAAAAGAAGAGAAAAGAAAACAAAAGAAAAGAAGAGGCTCCGCCGCGATAGGCATTTCGAACGCAAAGATGATGAGCAAGTACGTACGGCCATGACAAAGGATAGAATCCGGACTGGCTTGGCCGGCACACCAAAGAAAATGAGACCAATCACCATATTGGCAAATGTCAGCGAGGTAAAGCCAAAGGGGAGGAAGCCGCCCCCCCTCGTGTAAAATCCCGGAGGTGTCGCAAACGTTGATACGAGAAGGATGATCCACCAAGCAAAGGTGACGATGGCGAACAGGAGCGTCAGCCAGCGAAGAATGCGAATGCTCCAGAGATTGAACGGCGTCACCGCAGGGTCGTCGGGCGTGAGTAGCACCCTATTCGACTCTCTCGGAGAGTCTACCCGGTTCGGGAGCAGGCGAGTGTGCTCATCAGGGGGCGGCGCCTGCTCGGCTCCTTGCTCCGGGCTTCGCTGGTCTTGGCCATTTTGACCATGGTCGTCGCTCTTCTTGCTAAACAAAGGCATCGTATCATGAGTCGTGACTGGCGTCTGGCGTCTGGCGTCTGGCGTCTGGCGTCTGCTCTGCACTGCACTGCTGGCCCCCGGCGCTGCCACGCACAAGATTTGGGCTGGCGTAAGAGGAGAGACCCAGACGGCGCTGAGAAATCCAGATATCGAGGGTGTGATGCAAGAAATACTCGGGATTCCATCACCTGCTCCCGGACACAACCTAACTGGTCGATTTCCGTATGAGGGAAACTCTACGTCATAGAGAGCGAGAGAGCTTGCAACCACTGGTTGACGCGATACTGGCCAATCAACGGTTCTAGTCGGCGAGCTAGTGGCTCGTAAGGGCTGCCAAGAACCCAGCGTGCAGCCATTACATTTGCCTGGGCTATGACAAACGTGCATGCGTGCATGCATGCACACATTGTACTGGATAGTCTGCCAACCGCGACGGGAAAGAAGATGGTCTTCATATGTACAATGTATGTACATACAGTACAATCCTTGAATGATTATAGGTCGTGACTTCGCAGGGGTGATTAGGCCAATCAGGCGTCGCTTCGGAAATTGCGATGACATAGGCTAGGGTCGGAAGGTACATCGAACAGTATGTGATTTATTAAGGCAGAAAAGTATCTGTAGACCCTGGTTAATACCCCGAATATCCCCCGCGTGCCGCCTTAACAGCCGCAAGCCTGCGGGGCATTAAATGCACCAATTTTTTTGTGTGCGCACGGATCACTCGCCAAGTGGCAGCACTGTTAAGAAGGGACCTGCCACCTGCAACAGGTGGGGCTTGTACACACCTATAATCATTCAAGGGGTGTATTGTATGTACACCTGCCCCAGAAAACCCCCGATAGGCAAACCGAGTCCGATCCGTCGTCTCTGGATGTGGATCCTCCAGACCGAACCCACGGCGCGCACGGGCCATGGTGAACTCTCGGCGTTGCTGCACCGCCTCGTCCGCATGCAATGTTTTCATGCCCGTCCCGACTCGGATGTTTCGTCCTATTAAGCTGCCGCTCACAGCTGGCGCCAACCCGTCAGCGTGGACACTGACTCTGCAGTCCGCTGACCGACGCCACGCACTCGATGGACGGGAGCCATCGTTCCTTCCACGATGTTTTCCGCTCCACTTTATCCGCAAGGTGGACCCCAATCGTCCCCGCCACAAATCGTTCGTAGTCCGCCGCGACTCTTTGTCTTGAATTTGCGTCCGTCATATTCATACTTACGTACCTGCACACACACCCATATCAAAAAAAGGAAAAAAGAAGGGAAAAAAAAATAACTTCTCAGCCTTGCGCAACAAAAAGCCTCCCCGTCCGCCCTTGCTGGCAACAGCAGCCAACGTCACCAGGCATAAATTCCGCGAGCCCCACGGCGCGCTTGATACCAGACATCCAGAACGGCGGTCCGGCATCGTCATATACATGCAACTTACCTACCGACATACATGCATCTGTATGTACATAAACACATATATGAACACCGTGCCCTACCGGCGCGCCCCAAAAGAGCAAAAAGACCAGGTTGCATGGACCAAACCTCATCGCCCGTGCCTGCATAACCGGTCCTGCTCCGAGCCACAAGAAGACGAGGCGCGTTGGCGGGCTCACGTGTAGTCCTGCATTGCTTCTACAACAAAAGCAGAACCCACCCAACAGCCTCGGTTTCAACGAGCATTCCTCCCACACGACTTGCGCTGGGCGCATTCGCAAACCCCAGTTTTCCACGCGTTTCCGCTCATGTCCGGCTTGCCGCAATTCACCGGCAAGGCCACGAATTCGAGTCGGTCGCATCCACGGTCACCTTCCCCTGTGCCGCCGCCCATGTCCCCCATAACACCTCCCCTGGCTCCGACGCTGCCGCCCGACGCTGCCGCGGCGGCGGCGGGCAATCTCCCTCGGCCAAGACAGCCGTTGACACACTCATCACAGCCATCGCAGCAGATGGGCATCCCGCCACCTCCGCCCGAACCCATTGACTTCGACTCAAATCCAGACGTCATCGCCCTCAAGTCCGCCATCTCAGTACTCCAGGTCCAGAAAGGTCGGGCCACTCGAGACATTCAAGCCCTGAGTCGGATCAGAGCCGAGGCCCTGGCAGATCCCGAAGCTTTCATAAAAGATCTGGCCGCCGGAAACGTGAAGCCGAGAGACGACGCTGCGTTCGGATTCGGATCCGATGACAGCGACCAAGACGACGAGGAAACTGACAAAAAAACCCCGGCTCGACGACAGACGGGCAAGCCAAAGGTTTGGTCCGCCCTGCCAAAGCCCCAGGATGTAGTTCGTTGTCCTCCCATCAACTGGGCTCAATATGCCGTCGTTGGCGAGTCCCTTGATAAACTCCACGCCGAGCAAGTGAGCCGCCCGTCGCAGGGTACTCCAGCTGTCTTTGAGCCGGGTGGGTTATACAACGCAGGCGGTGAGGGAGTCCAGGAAACGTACAGCGGTGTTGCGGCACCTTATGATCCCGCACGGGATGCAATTGACCGGAAGCCAAAGAGAAATTAATGTCACGCAGGATGAAATCATTCATTCAAGGACATGTTGCGGCCGAAATTAGCGCCTTCATCAGGGTTACGAGGATATGTATGTATGTACCAGAAACTGAAATGTGTCACGAATGGAGAGGGTGCTAGTGGACGACGTTTAGGCGTTCTGCGCATACATCTTCACGGACGCTGACTGTGATATCGACTAGTCAACATTGGAGCCCAAGTTTTGCCAGGAGACGTGTGGACAAAAACGATAGGAAGAAGGAGACGAGACAGGTGGTGCAGAAATTTCTGCTAAACGCCCTGCAAAGTCTTGGGTGCCAACGAAGGGAATGTAATTTATTATGAAGTGGAAAATCCAGAATGCCCATCCTCTGAAAGATGGCTTGGTCATCCGTGGTCCTTTTGCAAAGTCAATTAGGCAAGAGAGCTGCCTGGCATTTTTTTGTCTTCTTCTTACTTGCAGGAATATTCCATTCTAAATGCATAGAATACCGAACTAGTCGCGCTCACGATGCACCGGTAGCGCCAGTGTCCAGGCGAGTCTTCCATGGTAGTGCCAAGTGGCGTCTGACGGTCCTTTTCATCAATTAAAAAAAATGGTCTATGCCTGTTCCTGTCTGGAAGCGTTAAGTCAAAGGTTCATCTAGTGCTCTTTAAATCACCTAACTTGTGTACGGTGTCGTCATTTGTATGTATCATAAGATGCACGTTGTGGGGATCTTCTAGTCCCTCTATTGTCGCAAACGTTGAATAAATCACGCGGGAAAATCCCTGTTTGGTACGAAGATTAGATTCACCCTTATGCGAAGACGAAGCAGGAATATGAGAATGTACTCACTCTATGCTCTGCTGTACGGAGCGCCGGAGACGCCGATTATACTGCTTCTTGTCATCTTTTCCATTTCCCCAGAAGAGCTTGGTGGCCTCGGGGTTAATGATTTTTCTCGGATCATACGCCGGCTCATCGTCTTCCAATGTGGAAATAATAGCCTCGATGTGGGACTTGATATCCTCCCGCTTCAGGGGGTTCGGGACATAACAGGCTGTACCATCGGAGGCAACATGGTGGTGAAATATCTTGGTTTCAAACCTCACTCGAGGCTGTTCGTGGGGGAAGCGAGTGCTGAAATTCATCCTGATGCGCAACAGGCCGCCGTCGAGGTTGGTCATGGGACGCCCGAAGTAGGTGATGATCCAGACAAAAGGATTGCCGTCTTCCAACGTCACGTCGTGGGGCAAGTCACACCGCTTGAAGTAGGAAACGACCTGTTTGTACTGGTGCTGCAAGTTGACGGCCACGGTGGATTCTCTAACGACAGCCTCAAGGCCTTCTTTGGCCCAGACACTTGGTTCTGCGTCGAGGGTGGCTTTGATGTTGCGGAGTCGACGCTCGAGATCTGGATAGTTGAATCTCCCCTCCATGGAATTACTACCGGGTGATTCAAAGGGCATCCGGACAAATGGCTGTAATTCCTCTACTTCCGACTTCCCCTTCTCTATCGAAGCCAAGTAAGATTGGTAATACCAAAGAAAGCGACGTTTACATAAATCTTTAAATGGCTCGAAGGCGACGGTAGCATCTTCATCGCCGCATTCCTCAGGTTTCTCCGGGGTCGGGGCCGAGGGTTTGCCACTCGGCGTTAATCCAAGATAGCCCTCCAATCGCTGAATAATGCTTATTCTGAGGCATTCGTGGCGAATCTGCGAAGTATTAGGTCATGACGTGCTAGAGAAAGGAAATAAGGGGATAGACCTAGAGAATGCAAAAGACACAAACCTTTTGGACGTAGTGTTTTTGTGCAATCTTGTCCGACTCTTCATGAGCATCTTCGAACCCAGGTTCATTCTCATATGGGTTGGCAGACATGAGACTTTGTATAGACAAAAGAATGGACTCGAGGCCTTGAGCCGATGACCATTCCTCGCCTCTTTCTCCACGCCAGGTTCTGCACAAAAAAAAAAAAACAAAAAAAAAAACAAAAACAA
>SRPV01000428.1:0-20051 GCA_018360135.1 Claviceps sorghi | reverse complement strand
AATAAGCTAAGCTTTATATTTTAAAGGATTATTTTCTTTATCTCTCTTTATCTTTAATATTAAGCGATTTTTTAGAACTTTTTAGCTCTTAAGAACTTAGTTTGCCTTTATAAATTCGAAAGTTCTAGCCTTTAAAAGTTACTTAAATTTGCTAAATATAGCTTTTAGCTATTTAGCTTTTTCTAAGGAATTTAAAGCTTACTTCTAAGTCTTAAGCTTACTATTAAGCATATTTTCTTTTGCTTTTAGTTGTGCCTTATAGCAGATTTTTTATACTATAGCCCCTATATTAATATCTATTTTTTCTAGATTTAAATCGATTTTTTTAGGTAAGAATTATAAAGAATTTAGGGAAATTAAATCCCTAGGGCTAGGGGCTTAGCTAAGCTTTAAATTAACTATCTATTTATTAGCTATAAGGTAATCCTTATTACTAAGAATAACCTTATTAGGTTATTAATCCCCTTTTAAGGAATTACTTTTTATAGAAGAGTTAAAGGGTTTTAAAGCCTTAGCCCTCTCTAAAATTATAGAGGGTTTTAGGGCATTTTTAGTGGGAAAATCCCCCTTTAAAGAGCTATTCTTTATAAAAAGCCTAGGAAGGCTGCTAAAAATAGGGCCTATAGGTTCTATAATTTTAAGAAAGCTAGTCTTTATTATAAGCTTTTTAGAGGGAATATATATTATATAGGTCTTAGAACCTGCTATAGTAATTAGCCTATTAAGGACAGTCCTAGGAGCTAGCTTTTAAGCTTTAGGCCTTTTTTTTAGTAGAATTAAAACCTTATAATAAGAGCCTATAGCCCTAAGAGAGCTATAATTAAGCCTAAAAGGCTTATTAAAGTTATTAGCTAATAATTATGCTAGGCACGCTAGTTTTATGGAATTAGCTAATAAATTTATAGAATTTAATACTAAAAAAAGTGTAAAATTCTATAAAAATAAAGGTAAACTAGATTAATATAGGGTAGCCTATAATCTATTTATAATAATATAAATAGAACGCTTAGCTAATCTATTTTGCTTATAAATATAAAGGGAAGAAGTAGTGAATTTAATCCCCTTTTTAGCTAGCTAGCTTTATAAAGTAGAATTAATTTCTTTACCCTTATTAAAATATAGATATTTAGGGTAGGTTTTAAATTTATTCTTTAGGGTTCTAAAGAAGCCTTTTATAGCTAAAAATATAATAGGGCCTTCCTTATTAGAAATTTATAAAGCCTATCTAAATCTAGTCTTTTAGTCTATTAGAAATAAGTAAATTTAGTGCCTATTATAAGAAATAGGGCTTATTTTTACTATATCCCCCTTTATTTTATTAAGGGCTTTAGAGAGGTTAGGGATAGGATTTTTATTAGGTTTTCTAACTGCCTTAGTCTAGTTATAAGCTAAGCAGTTAAAATCCTTATTTTTAATACTAGAAAAATCTAGTATTCCCTTAGCTAATTAGCTTATTTTCTTTAGAAGGCTAAGCCTTAAATGCCCTAGCTAAATATGCTAAATTTCAGCTAGTTTTAGCAATTTTTAGCATAAATTAGGCTCTAAAAAATCACTTTTAGTGCCTAAGGGTAGCCTTTTAAGCCCTATAGGGCCTTTTTCCTTAGCTCCTTATTAGGTCCCTTTTAAGGAGCTATAGGCCTCTTAGTAAGGCACTAGCAAACCTAGGGGCTCTAAAATTCCTTTAATTGCCTTATAGTCTTCTAAAGCCTTTAATAAAATAGTAAGAGGGTCTGCTAGAACCCCCTATAAATCTTTAGATTTAAGGGCCTAGCCTAGGGCTATAGGTATTAGGGAAGAAGGGGCTATAGAATTAGGGGGTTTTAAATCACTAAAATCCCTTAATTCTTTAATTTTAGCAGCTTTATTAGCCTAGGATAGCTCTTTTAAAGGTATTTTTACCTTTATAAGGTAGCTAGCTTAGTGGCAAAAGTGACTATTATAGTGGCTAGAAGAGCTACTATTAGTCTTTAAAAGAGGTGTATTATTATCTTTTACTTAGAAGAAAAAACTGTGTTTTTTAATATTTAGAAGACTAATATAAGACCTATTAGCTAAATATAGGGCATTTTTACTTATATAGCCTCTTACTAAATAGTGCTTTAATTTACTAACTATATTTATATCTAGGTTTAAAAAATATAGTATATTTTAAAGAACTAAAAGCTTATATTTATTAGGGTTTTGCTAGTAAAGCACTAAAAATTTAGCTTTTTTAAATCCCTTTAGATAGATAGGTCCCTTATTAGTAGAAATAGGCTTAGCCTACCCTTTTTTATAAGGGGTATAGCCTATAAAGTGCTCTTTAAAATTAATTAAGTATATTATAGAGCTTATATTATAAAGAAGGGTATTCTTTATTACTTTATAGCTAAAGTTAAAGGCCTTAGAAGATATCTTATTTTCTAATTTTAGCTTACTTTTAGTATTAATAACACTACTAAAATTAAAAGATTTGCTATTAGTATTAGGGCTGCTAAGTCTACTAAGGGGCTTTAAAGAGCCGCTAGTAAGGCTAAAATTGCTTAGTATAAAAGCGCTCTCTTAGGTTTTATCCTTAGCCTTTTTAAAGGATTTTTTAGATAATTTACCTTTCTTTTTTTAGAAGAGAACTTAGAATTTCCCTTATTTTCTTTAGGGTTATTTTTCTTATTTTTATTCTTTTTAGAATTAGAATTAAGGGTCTTATTTTCTTTAGATCTCTTATATATAGATTCTTTAGCTTTATAATTTAAAGCTTTAGCTATTATAAAGCTTTTATCTTACTACTCTTTTAGTAGGTTTGCTATTAAAAATTATAGATTTAGTGCCTCTATAAGGATCCTTAGGGCCCTATTAGTCCTTATAGTAAATTGTTGCCTTTTTGCTTATTAAGGAAAAGTAGATTTTAATGCTTATAAATACTAATTTACTTAATTTATAAGCTTTATAAAAACGCTAGAAATTGCTAATCTAGCTAGTAAATTATTAAATAAAGTATTAAAAGCCTCTAAGAATCCCTTATAACCTTAAAAAATAAGGCTATAAAATTAGAAATATAGGAAGCCTTATTATATTTTAGCACTATAAGAATACTACCTTTCTAAAAGGCTAAAAGCTTTTATAGGGTCTTATTGCTAAATTATAGCAGCCTAAGGGCCCTTAGAACAGCTATCTCTTAGAAGCATAAGAATAATAGCTTAGTTTAAATCACTTAAATTACTAAAAAATCCCTTAGAATTATCTAAAAAATTAAGCATTCTTAAAGCCTTAAATTAAATAGCTAGGGCTTATTTCTATTAGTTATAGTTTTCTAATCCCTTAAGCCTTATAGCTTCTAAAAAGCTATATACTCTTTTATTAAATTCTTTAATAACTAATTTATTATAGAAATTTAATATATTAAAATTCTTTTTATAGCTTATACTTCTACTAAAATTAGGATTTTTTAGTGGTTCTATTAGCTTAAGCTTTAGGTTATTAGCTATAGCAATAGCTAAATCTTTTAATTTTTATAAAATATTAGTAATACTTAAATTCTAAATAGTAATTTACTAGTTTACTAAGTTAACCTAAGCTTACTCTTAGCTTTTAGCCTAAGGGCCTAAATTTATAGGTTTTATAGCTACTAAAAATTAAAGAGAAAATCTTTATAAATTTAAAAATCTATAAAAGTGCCTATAAAGGTCTTAATTTTATAGGTCTTTACTTAAAAGAAGGAATTTTCTAAGCTTTATTATAAAAGGAAAGCTTCTATAAGGTTCCTTTTTATAGAGAGGAATAGCTCTATAAGCTCTTTTATAAAAATAGGAATATTCTATAATTTCTTTTCTTTTTTATAGAAGGGAAAGCTTCTTTTCTTATAGATTCTATTTTTTATAGAAGTAGAATTTCTTCTATAACTATAATTCTTCTTATTTTATAAAAGAGAAGTCTTCTTTTAGTAAATTTATTTTATTTTTATAAAAGAAATAATAGCTTCTAAGTCTTTCTTAAGTCTTTTACTTAATATAAAATGTTAAGTAAATTTCTAAAGAATTTTTTAAATACTTTATAAAATTTAGTAAATTTTTTAAATACTAAGAAGTTACTTTTAGGCTTATAACCTATTAAAAATAAGGGGTTTATAAAGGCTTTTACCCTTTAAATTACTAAGGTAGTAAGGCTTAGTAAGCTAGAAGCTAAAAGGGCTCTGTAGCGCTATAGCTAAAGCTATAAGCCTTATAACTAATATTAAAAGCTTAATATATAACTTTTAGTATATAAAATATACTAAATTCTAGCTTATAAAAGGTAGTAGAATTTTCTTAGATTTTTATTTAATTATTTAATATTATAGGTAGTAGGCTTAGATTAATAGTTTATATAGTTAATAGGTAGCTAATAAGAGGGAATGTCTTCTCTCTTATATACCCTTTAAGCTTATTAAAGGCTTAGCCTTATAAAAAGGGGCTTATAAGCTACTTTTTATTTTTTATAAAATTTATTTATATAGAAAAATAAAAAAATAGACTTATAGCTATATAAATAAGGTGCTAATATGCTCCCTAAATATTAACTTAGTGAAAATTAGTATATAACTTTAAAAATTAGAAAAATTAACTAATTATATAAAAAAATTCCCTTTATTTTAGCAATAAAAATACTAGTTGCAAAATCTTCTATAACCCCTTAGTTATTATATAAATTAGCTATAAAGTACACCCTAAGGTAGCTAGCTATATAGCCCTTAGGGTAAGCAGCTTAAATCTTTAAGCTAAATTTTAATTACTTACTTAATTGCTATAAAAATTAATTCTAAAGTCTTACTAAGCCTAATAGACTATTAGGTTCCTAATTAGGCATACGCTAGCTGCTATAAGGTATAATTAGAAGGGAAAAGGCAAGAAAAGTGGGGCGCTTATAGCTGTAAGCTATAATAGAAGAATTAATTCTACAGGCGCTATATACAGCTTAGGGCCGCTTATAGCGCTAGCAATAGCTAAGAAAAGCCCCCTAAAGGTCCCTATAAGGGTCCCTATAAGGCAGGGGCTAAGGGTCACTATAAGGCCTGTTAAGAGGCCTAATAGATAAGGAAGTCCCCTGAAAATAGCTGTTATTTTTAACAATTATAATAGCATTTTCTTAGATTTTTTATTTATATAATATAAAAGTTATAAGGCTACTACTACTAAAAGCTTTAAAAGAGTTAGTATTAAAACTAAGCTAAACCCTAAAATAACTTATTAAACTATTACTCTTTTAAGGTATAATCTTTCTTAAAAATTATTAATAAAACTAAAAACTTAAACTAAGCTTATACTAAGAATTAAAAGGTAAAAAGAAAGGTATTTATTAAATTAAGCTTTTATTATAAAAAAAAAGAAAAAAGAGAGATTTTTAAACTTAAAGAAAAGGGACTTTATTTATAAAAAAAAACTTAACCTTTTAAATTACTTATTAATAAATTAGTTTTAATTAAAAAATTAAAAAGTAGAAATATAAAAGTATAATAATATTAATAAACTTTTACCTTAAACTTAGCTTAAGCCTTTAGTTTATTTATATTAAATTAGTAACTATACTTTAAATTAATAACTATATTCTTAATTAAGTAAGTTTAATAATATATTACTTAATATAAAACTACTATATAATATATTTTAAAAGTGTTAAATAAGTAACTAATATAAACTCTTATTAGCTTTAAACTAAACTATACTTAGATATTTTTAATATATATTTAAACTATATATTTTTAATATATATATTATATATACCTACTATATTAATTTTCTTTTAGCTTTTTTAGTAACTATAGCTACTAACTTAGTTAATAGTATACTATATTTTATATACTAAAACTATTAAAGCCTTACTTTAAAGCCTTAACCTTAGAAAGATATATAATAGTATATAGGTTTTTCTCTTTACCTTAAGGTTTTTCTTATATATTTAAATAAGTAAAGGTACTAAGAAATAGCTCCTAAAGCTATTTAGTGTAATTTAATAATAATAATAATAATAAAAGGTAATTTATAAATAAAGAGAATAATTAAGAAAAAAAAAGAAAAAAAACGGCTAAAAACTTAAAAAAAGGCTTTTATTTATTTTTTAAACTACTTACTTTTATATAACTTTATTATACTTTTCTTACCTTTTCCCTTTTAATTATATCTTATAGTAGCGACTTTTGCAAATTCGCCTGCACTGCAATAGCGCTGTAGAATTGACTCTAATCCGCTTAAAAAGTTAATAAAAAGATTTGCTTTACCTATTTACCCCCCTTTTTAATAGTGTATTAAGCTTAAAGTATAAGAGTAGTAGGCAATATAATAGATATTATTATAGATAGTAGGAATTATAGCCTTTTTTAAAGTTATTATAACCCCCTTACTAATTTAGGTAGAATTACGTTTAGTAACTAAGTTAATTCTATACTTAATATAATATAAAACTAAGTATTAGTATACTTATAACTAAAATATAATAAAATTGCTAAATTAGTGCTATCTTTTTTACTAAAAGGGCTTTAAAATATTATTTTATATATTATTAATATAAAGACTATATAAGCTTAATAAAAGGCTATAACTTACTTTTACTTAGTATTAAGAGACTTAATAATAACCTTTACCCTTAAAGTAATAGTTAAAAAGGTAGTTAAAAAGGTACTTTAACTTAAAACTATAATAGAAATATTATAAGTAAGAGTTATAGCTAATAGCCTACCTACTTACCTCTTTATTATAATAGCTTAACCCCTTACTTTTATAGTAGTCCCCTTATATATTTACTATAAAACTATTATAAAAGGATAAGGTATTAGTAATATAGCTAAAAGCTATAGCTTAAAAAAAATTATTAATATTATTAATAAAGCTATAAAAAAGGATATTATAATAGTAATATACTACCTTTATAGTAAAGATATAATAGTTACCTTTAAAGAAATAGCTAAAGCTTATATAAAAGATACTACTTAGGTTTAAACTATATTTAGGCTAAAGGTAATATTAAACTACTAAATATTTAGTATTATTATTAAAGGCTTCTTTATTTACTATATTTAGAATATTATAAAGGAAACTATTATAAGTAACTTAGCTAATACTAATAGATATATAATTATAAAGGTAGTAGCGTAGAAACTATATAGAACCTTTATATAAGCGCCCTTAATTATAGGCATTAATAATATTAATATAGCTAATAAACTATGCTATAATAGAATTATATATAAAGTAAAAATATTTAAAGCTAAACCCTATAATAAAGCCCTTTACCCTTATTAATATTACTAATACTTTAAATATAGCTATATAGCAGTGTATTATATATTAGCCTTATACTATAGCTGCTATATAGCTACCTATTATAATAATAAAAGCAACTACTTAGCCTTTATAAAAGTAGTATAGAAATATTATATAAACTACTTAGGTTTTTACTTAGTATAGTTAAAAAGTTATAAAACTATTAATAAGTAATAGGCTAAAGCCTATACTATATATCTAAATTAGCCTAGTGCCTTTACTACCCTAGCTAAATTAAATATTAAGGAATAGACTAAAGTAATAAAAGATAGGAGAAGATTAGCTAGCTTTATACTTTTTTATAAGGTATTACTATAGAAATATATTAGCTGCCTATAAAGCAGCTACTTAATAATAGCTAATAAGGACTTTATTACTATACTACCCCCCCCTTATTTAAGAGAAGTTATTAAAGCTTTTTTATAAAACTATAGTGCTTTTAAAGTAAAAGTATTACTAATAAAAACTAACACTCCCTTTAATTAATAAATATAACTATATAAGTTATATACTAAAATATATAAAAGAAAACCTACTTAGTCTATATAGCCTTTAGAGCTTAGCCTAAAACTAATATAGTTATACTCTAAAAACCTAATAAAAGTAGTAAACTACCCTTTAACCTAAGTTTTAAACTTTACTAATTAGTAGCTTAAAGCAACTATATAGCTATATATATTTACTATTAGTATAGTTTTAGGTTATAGATAATATAGATAGGTATTAACTAATATATAATTATACTATAAAATACTAATATATACTTAATTTACTCCCTTAACTATAAATAAAACTAAATATCCCCCTTTTATATACTCTTAAAGAAACTTATATAGCTTTATAGCGTTTTTATTAAGAACTTTAACTAATACTATTTACTATAGGACTACTATAAATATATATTACTAAGAAGTAAAATACTACTTATAGTTATAAAGTAGTAGTAGCTTAAACTTATTATACCTTAAAAAGAAATAATATAAAAAACTTAAGGTAAAAGGGATAGTACTATTAATTATATATAAGTATTTATAAATATAATATTATAGTTTCTAAAGGGGTATAACCTTACTAATTTTAATTATATACTATAGCTTATTTATATTAATACTAAAGATACTAACCCCTTACTTATAAAATACTAATTTAAATAGTATTATATAAATAAAAACCTTATATTTACTAAAATAGTGCATTAGCTTTACCTTAATAACTTTCTTTCCTTCTTAGTATATATAAGTTATATAGATATATTTACTAAATAGCTTATAGTAAAACTTAATATTATTACTATAACTATAACACTAAAAAGGCCTTATATTAGTCCCTATATATAATTATAATAAAACCTTAAAATATAAAAGGTAGTTTAAAATACTTATAAAGCTTAAAGATAATAGTGCTACTAATATACCTTAATAAATTAAGAGGCTATATTTAAGGTAGTAGTATACTAAGACTATATTATATATAATAAGTAATATAGCTTTTAGTAAAAGGTAATAGTAAAAGTAATAGTAAGTAAAAAGAGCCTTTAAAAGCTTAAATAATAAGCTAAACTAAGAAGTAAGCTCCTACTAAAAACTTAATAAGTTCTACCTTTATACTATAGTATAAATAAATCTTAGACTCTATAATATACTTACTAAGGTAAAGCTAAAGCTTTTTTTAATTAGTTCTTTCTAATATTTATAGTAAAAATAAATAACCTTTTAGATAACCTTAGTACTTACTTTAATTCTATAGCGTTCTTTAATAAGGATAAATTTATAATAGATAAGATTTATAATATCCTTAAATAGCTACTAAACTAAAAAGTACTTAGGCTTAATAAGCTTTTAGTAGAGTTTCTAAAGATATATAGTAAACCTTTAGCTTATACTTTAGCTACCCTTCTTAATATATATTATTAAGCTAGATATTACTTAGAACTATTTTAAAAAGCTAAGGTAGTTATTTTATATAAGCTTAAGAAGACTCTCTTAAAGATATAATATATAGAAGTATAGTATTTTATTTCTTTTTTAAGTATAATAAGTAAAATCCTTAAAGTAGTAGTAATAGTATAAATTACCTATATATTTAAGAAAAAAGGTATTCTTTTTAATCTTTAAATAAGTAATAAAGTAAACTACTTTACTAAGGTAGCTTTTAGTATTTTAGTAAAAGCTATAAAAATAGTATAGTATTATAGTAGAACTATATTACTCTTTTAACTAAATATCTCTATAGCTTTTAATATAGTTTACTATAAATAACTAATATATATAATACTTACTACTAAATTGCCTATATAAATAGTATAGTAAGCTTAGGCCTTTACTAATAAATAAAAAGCTTACTTAATATTTAAGGGTAAAATAGCTACTACTTAATTAGTGCTTATAAAGGTTTTATAAGGGTTTCTTATATCCCTAATACTATTCTTATTATATATTATACCTTTATATAAAAAACTTAAAATAGTTTACTTTACTTTAGTCCTTAGCTTTTTAGATAATATAAATATCTTAGTATATAAATGTATAATAGGAGAGATATAGAAACGCTTTAAAACTATATAAAAGGTTTACTAAAAATAGTCTTAAAAATCTAGCCTTTAATTCTATTTTTAAAAAAGTAAACTTATTTATTTTATTAAGAAAAGATAATTAAATATAATATAGGTTTAGCTTAGTAACGCTATAATTTAGCTAATATAGGCTATATACTTTCTAAGAGTTTAAATATACTATAAACTATAGTAAAAGGTATACTAAAAATAGCTTATAAAAAAGCTTATATACTAATAGCTAGCCCTTATTACACTTATAGCATCTATATAGGGGTGCCTATTATAGGAATTAAGACTTTTATATATATAGGTTATATAAAGCCTTATTATATATAGTATAGGCGTATACTATACCCCTACTAAATAAGGTAGTGTAGCTAAAGGAATTATAAAAGTATTTATTATAAAATAAACTAAGTGCTTTTAAGTAGTAATAAGCGCTTATAAAGTAATACTATAAACCCTACTTAAGACTAAAATAGTAGTATTATCTCTTAACCTTTACCTTAACTATTAGGTTTAGTAATACTATAAATATATTAAAATAAATAATATAATAATAAGGATCTATACTATATATACTATAGTTATAATATATCTTTGCTATTAAGTAACCTATTAAAGGTAAATATAGGTTATAAAATATAAGCTATTTTTAAACTACCCCCTCTTTAATTCTAAAGCCTTTAGCTTAGGTTAAGAACTAGAAAAAGAATAGAAAAATAGGTAGTATAAAAATAAAACTAAAGCCTTTACTTATAATTTATACTAAAACTAATATATAGCTAAATAGGACCTTAACTTTTACTTTAAGGTAAAAGTTATTTACCTTTACTACTATCTTACTAAGTTTAAATTAGCAGCCCTTATTTAAATATATATAGAAAAGATTAGCTTTAATTACTTCCTTTATAACTATTATATTTTTAAGGTAAAATTACTAATATACTACTACTAAAGTAAAGAGAAGGACTACTAATACCTAATTATATAGTGCTTAGAATATAATTATCTCTAACCTATAAGCGCTAATATAGAACTAATATAGGACTAAAGGGATATCTATATAGCCCTTAACTTACCTAAATTAGTAAGATGCCTTACTTAATAGATACTTAATATTAGCTAACTCCCTTAATACTATTTAGCCCTTATACTTTAAAAATAATAGAAAATTAACTAAATAAAAGAAGAAGGGGCTTATAGTAGGCTTAGTAAAGAGGAGAGAGAGGTATAAGTAAGAAAGAGCCTATATATCTACTATATAAAGACTAAAGATTATAAATATATAAAAGGGTAGTAAGAGAGGGCTATACTAAGACTAGGCTATAGATGCCTAATTTATTTATTTATAGAAATTATAAAGTAAAAAAGAAAAATAGCTATTAAAGATACTTTAAGTGCCTTAAGGGCAGCCCTATAGGCGCCTTTAAGTTTTACTATAGCTTTAAAAGGCTCTTAACCTCTTTTTTAAACCCCCCCCCTCTTTATTTATTTTACCCCTATTCTTTACTCTCTCTCCCCTTTTTTTACTATTTCTAGCTAAAGTCCTACCTATAACTACTATAGCTACTATTATTAATAAGGTATTAGTTTATTTTATAGCTATAGCTAAATATTTTATATAGCTTAGTATATTTTACTTAAAACCTTTAGAGACTACTTTAGCTATAGTAGGGGCTTAACCTATACTTAGCTTAGTATTAACTAAGCGCTAAGCAGTCTCTTAAACTTTTTAGTATACTTTAAACTATAATATATTAGCTAAGTAAGAATAAAAGTAGGACTAAAGCAAACTTATATTAAATAAAAACTTTAAATTATTCTTATCCTTATTATTATAAGTTACCTAAAAATTAAGGAGAGCCTATACCTTTATTTAATAAAAGGTATAAATAGGTAAAAGCTGCTTTAATTAAAAACTATACTAAATTTAAAGTAAACTAAAATAACTTACCCCTTTATAATTACACTCTACTATACTACACTTAAAATAGGAACTACTAGTACCTAAATAATTAGTAGCTATAATAAACCTAAGGGGGGCTTAAAAGGGAACTTATCTTTTTAATTATAGTAACTTTTTCTTAGATCTTTTATTTATATAATATAAGAATTATAAGGCTACTACTACTAAGGGCCTTAAAGGGGTTAATACTAAAACTAAACTAAACCTTAGGATAACTTACTAAGCTATAATTTATTTACTAAGATATAGTCTTCCTTTAAAACTATTAGTAAAACTAAAGACTTAAACTAAGCCTATATTAAGAACTAAAGGAAAAAAGAAAAGGCACTTATTAATTTAAGCTTTTATTATAAAGAAAAAAAGAAAAGAGAGGTTTCTAAACCTAAGGGGAGGGACCTTACTTATAAAAAAAGACTTAACCCTTTAAATTACTTATTAGTAAGCTAGTTTTAATTAGAAAATTAAAGAGTAAAAATATAAAAGTATAATAGTACTAATAAACTTCTACCTTAAACTTAGCTTAGGCCTTTAGTTTACTTATACTAAATTAGTAACTATACTTTAGATTAGTAACTATATTTTTAATTAAGTAAGCTTAATAATATATTACCTAATGTAAAACTACTATATAATATATCCTAGAATTATTAAACTATTAACTAATATAGGCTCCTATTAGCCCTAAACTAAACTATACCTAAATGCCCCTAATATACGCCTAAACTATATATCTCTAATATATATATTATATATACTTATTATATTAATTCTTATTTTCCTTTAGCCCTTTTAGTAACTATAGCTACTAACTTAGCTAGTAGTATACTATATTTTATGTATTAAAACTACTAAGGCCCTGCCTTAGGGCCTTAACCTTAGAAAGATACAGTAGTATATAGGTTTTCCTCCCTACTTTAGGGTTTTTCCTATATAAATAACTAAGCAGAAGTACTAGATAATAGCTCCTAGAGCTATCTAGCGTAATTTAATAATAATAACTTTATTATTAAATCTTATAGCTATTAGCTAGTTACTTAATTAATTTAAACTAAACTCTTTAACCTAAACTAAAATCATATTAATACTTTATTAACCTTAATAAAATACTAAACCCTTTTATATTATTATTAACCCTAACTTATTTTTTATTATTTAATAGCTTATATTAATTAAAAATAAGCTAAATAAATAAGCTTAAAAGACTATTTAATATAAACTAACCTATATTAATACTACCTTAGAATCTTAATAGCTTATATTAGTTTTGAAAACTATTATTAATTAAATATTAATTCCACTTATATTTAAGCTTTTTTATTTTACTTTTTAGTAACTATTACTATACTTAGCTTAATAAATAGTATACTTTACTTTTATAATTAAACTTATTTTAAAGCCTTTTTAAGCTTTAAAAGATATATAAATATATAATATATAGGTTTTTCTCCCTATATTAAGGTTTTTTTTATATAGATTAGTAAGCTAAAGTACTAAATAGTAGCTACTCTAGCTGTTAAACGTATTTTAATAAATAAATAAGTAATATATTTATATATATATTTATTAATATAAGAGTTATAATAACTTTATATAAAGCTATATTCTTTAATATAAATAGTAATATTTATTATTTTATTTATTATACCTATATTTAAAGCTTAATATATTATAAAAGAAAAAGGTAAATAAATAAAAGAAATTTTTTTACTACCTTTTTAAGCGGTTAATAGTTAAGTTTGCAGCGCTATTATAGTGTAGGCGAATTCGCAAAAAGCTTTTATAAGTAACACTATATAGTAAAGGTTATTTTCTTTAGTTTCTTCTATTAAAAATTTATAAAAATCTAAGATATTTATGCTTTAAAAGGTTATTATAGCGCTTTTTAAAATATATAAGATATAGGCTTATAAAATCTATAAATAATTTTACTATTTATATCCTTTATAGCTAAAAATAGTAGAACTAACTTTATTTCTAGTATTTAAGCTTATTATAAATAATTACATAGCTATTATTAGCATAATACCTATAGATCTCTATAAATAGTAGAGATATATAATTAAAATAACTTTCTATATTCTTTATATAAATTAGCTAACATAAATAGCTAGCCTATCTTAAAATATTCTTATTTAAGGTGCTATGAACGTCTGCAAAAATTACAGCCGCTTGTGGATCACACCCTTAAGTATTAGAAATGCCACGTCCGCGAATTTTTAAACCAGTGCATCACTTCTCGCCAGTATTAAAACCATCTTCGTATCTACATTAATCCTACGGCATTCCTGTCTGGCAAGGTTTGCAATGAAAAGAATTATCATATTATTCTATCGTCATCGTTGTCTTACCTCACATTCGATTTTTGCAGCCCCAAGCTTCGTCGACAACGATGGAACAAGTCATGGATGGCGGTCGTATGCCACTTGAAGAGTGGTTCTGGGAGATGCCAGTCTGTACCCGTTGGTGGACTGCAGCAACAATCTTGACGAGTGCCTTGGTACAATGCCATATTGTCACGCCATTTCAATTATTCTATAGCTTCCGAGCCGTTTTCGTTAAATCACAGGTATGCCAGCAATAACAACTTTATAACTATTTACCTTGCACGGCCAATTAAGTATTGTGTCCCTTTGTGGGAATTCATTACTGACTTTGCCTTGTAGTACTGGCGCCTCCTCAGTACTTTTCTGTATTTCGGACCGTTCTCACTAGATCTGCTTTTCCATATATACTTTCTTCAGAGATATGCCCGTCTCTTAGAAGAATCGTCTGGCCGATCACCTGCTCATTTCTCCTGGCTCCTATTTTATGCCATGGGAAGTCTTGTTTTTTTATCGCCATTAGTGTCTATGCCATTTCTTGGCCAGCCTTTATCTTCAACACTTGTCTACATCTGGTCTCGTCGAAATCCCGAGACGAGACTCAGCTTCCTTGGCCTTGTTGTGTTCAGTGCGCCATATCTACCTTGGGTCTTAATGGCGTTTAGCTTGTTCATGCACGGATCAATACCAAGAGACGAGATAATGGGTGTGGTAATTGGTCACGTATGGTATTTCTTCACTGATGTATACCCCCCTCTCCACAATGGATCGCGGCCTCTTGACCCACCGTCGTGGTGGAGGAGGCTTTTCGAGCATCAGGCAGCCGAAGAGTCGGGGAACACGTTCAACGATGATCCCATTGCGGCAGCTAGAAGAGGAGAGCCTAGGCCACCACAGAATCTGTAATAGCGATCAATGAAGCAAGACCTACCAAGTCCCATTTTATATTCTACATGCATGCAAGGGGGCAATAAATCTTGCCTGTGGAGGAGCCTTGTGGGCATGAATGGTACCACTCATGGCGTGGTAGCTGATATGTCCGCACAGTCTCTATCAATAGATTCGATAAGTAGCTCAAATCTACCCCACCAGTGGAGACGGGAGGGGCAGGCCTCGGACATCGAGCCCCTCGTCAGATACTTGAACTATCTTTTAGCATGAACACCACGCACGTCGGACTCGAACCATATTTCGCATCGCTGCTATTTATCGTCCGAAAAAATACCAGAAATTCTGCTTGTAAATATGAAAGCATATTTATACGATAATTTGCCGGTAAGAGAATCTATTTGTATGTACATACACAATAGGTATTGTCGAATAGTAAAGCGTGGTATCTCAACGAGTTATTCAGGGCGACCAGCGACTGCCTCACGACTCGGGCCGAACTGTCGATCTTGAGACGCTTGGTAAATTAGGTGTGCTCTACTATCACTTTCCGAATCTACAAGATGTAGACAAGTTAGCTACAGATCGAGGATATAAAAACCGCGACGAAGTTACGGTCTCTCCGGAAAAGATGGGCGAAGCTTATAACGACAAAGTAAGAGCGTTCTTTTGCGAACATTTGCACGAGGACGAAGAGATTCGTTACATCATAGGTGGCTCAGGCTTCTTTGATGTAAGAAGTAAGGATGATGAATGGGTTCGTGTGCGACTAGAAAAAAATGATTTGCTCATCCTACCCGCCGGTATTTATCACCGATTTACCACTGATGAAAACAACGTAAGTCAAGTTAATCCCACCAACACTCTCTGTCATTGTAAGGCAAAAAGACTCTAGGGAAAGCCTCTATTGACTCAAATAGTTTGTATATGCGATGAGACTCTTTAAAGATGAACCAAAATGGACGCCATTAAACAGGACTAGGGATTTGGATGCAAACTTCTTTCGTACACAATATATAAGTCAGTACTACTAGTAAAATATTGAATTGAAAGCCTTAAGTTACCTACCTACATACCTACCTAGTTGATGGCGAAATCGTTAGGGAGATACATAGAATGCTTAGCAGTGGGACTTAGAAGCAGTATATTTGCTCTACCGAGCTAGGTAGGAGGTACATTGGTTGGTTGTTTGGCTAGAAGAGCTAAATACAAAGGACGCATGGTAGCTTTAAAAACCCCACATAAAATAAACAATTTCTTATTTGATATAATGTAAACCGAGTCTATTGACACCCGATCACCAACTACCTACTTACTTTCCTTATTATCAGTATCCGGCTTATTTTGAGGCAAGGGTAGCTTCTTTAAGATGGAAACAAACTCTTGCGATAGTGCGAAAATAGAGTGTAGTGCCAGCAATACCAGCAAGCCCAGACTTCAACTCCCACCGAGCTGCGACCCCCCCCCACATTCTCTCTTGCCGCAACGGCCGCTTGTATGGATTGTATGTATCTGCATATGTGTTGGGTGTGAAAGCATCCTTACGATCACTAACCTTCACTAGGTTTTCGGGGGAACCGGCCACATGGGTCGGTCTCTCGTCAAATACGCGCTTTCTCGGGGTGACCTTGTTATGTCAGTTGGTAAAGTTTATGAAACGGATGCGAATGACATAGCAACGATACATGAGAATTGTCTTGGATCGCTCTGTGATGTTCGCTGCCGCGAATCGGTCGCTCTCGTCGTGCAGAGAACACTTGATATCTTCCGACGGATTGACGTTGTCGCCAATTGTTCTGGTTATGGCGTTATCGGCTCTTGTGAAGATCAAGACGAGCACGATCTAAGGAACCAATTTGAGACCAACTTCATAGGAACTCTGCATATCATTCATGCCACCCTGTCGTATTTTAGAAGACAAAACGCCGGGCGCTATTTAATATTCAGCTCAACATCGGGAGCACTCGGCGTACCCGGTCTAGGTCCATACTGCGCCACGAAATATGCAGTTGAGGGATTGATCGAAGCTATGCTCTATGAGACAGATATTTTTAACATTAAAGCTACGCTAATAGAGCCTGGCTTGGTCAGACGCGATGAGCCGGACAATAATGACAGCATATTACCTACATGGGGACATTTTTTAATCAAGCCTCCAAGTGCCGGATATGCGTCCACAACCTCGCCTGCCCTACACGCTCAGAGGATGGTTCGGTGGCTTGGTGATCGTCAGCCAACAAGTGCAGTAAAATGCGCCGAACTTATCTGGCAACTGGCTCACTGCTCATTCCCCCCTCTGCGTCTTTTATTGGGAAGCTACGCTATCGAAAGCATTCGAGACAGAATGCGGTCTGTAACTGAGGAGCTAGAAGATTGGAAGCATCTAAATTTTGTACCGGAAGCTGGAGATTCACGCGTGGAATGCTCGACTTCGGAGGCAATTATCTAAATAACACCGGAACGTTTTAGTTTATATATTATTTATTATTCTATTACCAGTACCGAAATAATTGCGCTTAAGAACTGTTTGTGTCCTAAAAAAAAAATACGTTTGCATTAACTTTAGGCTTATTATGTCTCTCCACCCACTGTAGACGCTGTAGATTGGGGCAGAAATTAAGGAGAAAAGGAGAAAAAAAAAAGCACTTTTGCCTATAGAAAAAGAAAGATGATCTTCTTAGCCCATCCATATAGAACCCGTTCTTTTGGACAAACATAACAAGACATATCTACGGGTTTTTATGAGAACTTACATTGTTGGCTGATCGCTTGATATTTGAGCTCTTTTTTTCTTTCTGCCTTACAAAAATGTACAATGAAATAAAGGCCAAGGTTAAAGGAACTACATATGTAATTCGACACTAAATGACCTACCAAATGACTACTTAGCAATTAATTCTTATAATTGATGTGTTGTCTACAATCGTTCACGTCATTATAGATAACAGACATTAAGTATAACCTCATCTATCATCGAATATCATGGAGGCTCCTACACAATGTATTGGACAGAGTCATGATCTAGTCGAGCATAAACCAAATGCAACGGTTTCCGTCAAAATTTCATTCGAGAACATCCATGTCCTTCCTCAATCGCCACAACTTATTGCTCTGCTCTCGTAAGACAATCTTCAGCCGTCAACGAATCCTTGAATCTAATTTGGCATAGCATTATACGAAACAAAAACACCGAACGAGCAGATTTCATTTTCTACTCAAATCGTATCATTCGACTTTTAGTTGAAGAAGGCCTTAATCATCTACCCACGATTGCACACGATGTGACGACGCCAGTCGGTCGTACCTATAATGGGCTAATGTTCCGAGGCAAAATCTGCGGAGTTTCCATTATGCGCGCTGGCGAAGCCATGGAACAGGGCTTAAGAGACTGTTGTCGATCAGTGAGAATCGGCAAAATCCTCATCCAGCGCGACGAAGAGACAGCTCAGCCAAAACTATTCTATGACAAACTGCCTGAAGACATCGCAGATCGATGGGTCTTGTTGTTGGATCCTATGTTTGCAACCGGTAAATAAAGCTCTACAATACATAAGTTATATTGTACTAACCGAGCGTTTTCCTTCTTAAGGTGGATCTGCCATTATGGCTGTACACGTTCTTAAAGCACGAGGGGTCCCGGAAGATCGTATACTCTTTCTTAACATTATTGCTAGTCCAGAAGGCGTGAATAATTTTGCCACGAAGTTTCCTCGTCTTAAGGTAGTGACAGCTTTTATAGATCAGGTATGGCAGCTCGTCCCACAGGTTTTGTGACCAGCTAGATAGACAGATTAACCAACATTAACTAACAATCACTGCAGGGTTTGGATGAAAAAAAGTATGTCGTCGTGTGCGTGCCCAGAATGCAAGCTAACGGTTGCTTAGTTACATAATTCCTGGTTTAGGAGATTTTGGCGACAGATTCTACACCATTTAAGTTGTTGGCTGGGCTGGGTCGGGATAATGCAGCAGATATCATGTAACATAGGCGCTTACCGCCGCAGAATAAAACCCCTTGTGTTCATGTTTACAAGTGTCGTGCCTTACTTGTCGAGTCGCTGTGACCGAGTTAAATGGTAGTCGTCGTCAGCATCTGCCAATGTCCCTTCAAGAACATAAGTCTCATCGCCAGAACCAGTATTCCGGTTGCCACTAGTACTTCGCTTGGTTTTAGCTGTCCTCGCCGAGCCTTCATATCCGTTGTTCGTATTATTCGTTTTCGCAACAGCATCTGGTTACCAGCATAGGTCAGTATTAGTACTGACTTTGGTCTATCCGAGTACATTTAAGCGATACGGGCCTCTGTACCTGCAGCATCTACCCACTCTCCATATACATCAACCGCAGCAGAGAGATCTGTCAACAGCCGAAGTCAGTGCAAGAGGACCATAGCCAAAACGACATCTCTCGCAAGAAGGGTCTTGCGACGGACAATTCACAGCGCACTGAAATTTCTGTCCGCAGATTCGACAATCCAATTGTCCAACTCCCGCTTTTCTATCTAGCTTCACGCTCACGGATTTCTCGTGATTGCAGAAGAGGCAGGTGAACGTTGATGGTAGTGGATCGGCCTACACATAACACGTTAGTAATGTGCTGCACTTAGAGAGACAGGCGTCTCGAAATAAGGGTTTAAAACCTTTTTAGGCCCTGTCGGCTTCCGGGAAGACTTCTTGCGCTTCCCCATCGTGATATGCAGATGTATTGACGTGACGTGGCTGCAGCGATGCGAAGCAAACGACCAGGAACCGCTGGCAAATGGAAACTGCCACATGTGTAAGAACTGTGCAAAAACTAAGAGGGACCTACCCGCGTAATTATTTAGCGCTATGCGTAGAGAAATATACTGATTGCATGATTTTTATTTATTTTTTATTTACTGTTCTTAATTATGATTATGATAATGATTATGATTATTATGATTAATAACAACAACAACAACAACAACAACAACAACAACAATAATAATAATAATAATAATAATAATAATAATAATAATAATAATAATAATAATAATAATAATAATAATAATAATAATAATAATAATA